>WAAB01020163.1:188452-333334 GCA_013389865.1 Piaya cayana
CCATCCAACCAGTTTTCCACCCAGGAGAGTGTGCGCCTGTCCAGGCCAGAGGCTGACAGTTTCTGTAGCAGAATGCTGTGAGAAACTGTGTCAAAGGCTTTGCTGAAGTCCAGGAAGACCACATCCACAGCCTTTCCCTCATCCACCAGCTGAGTCACTTTGTCATAGGTGATCAGGTTTGTTTGGCAAGACCTGCCTTTTGTGAACCTGTGTTGACTGAAACACTTCCAGGGAGAGGGCAACCACAACTTCCCTGGGAAACCTGTGCCAGTGCACACAAGCTCTGTCATGTCAGGCCCATAGTGAGCTGCTCGGATCATGTCAAGGTAGCCCTGCACTCTCTTCATCTTCTGGAAGAGACATATATAGGAATGTAGTTTGGGGAAGGTCTTTACAGCCACTGTGGCATTCCAGAGTGACTACCCATGTGTCACAGTGAGGTAGAGAGGGAAGAGGGTGCTCTGGAAGATAAAAGGAAATCTTGAGGAACACTTATGACAGTACAAAATCCACATAGCAGACCACTAATAAGCCAAGCTATCCAAGCCCCTCAGCTGCATCAGGCAATATATAGCAGGAAATACTCTGCATCAACCCAGATCCTCCCAGGCCCTCTGATAGATCAGCAGACATCACCAGAGGGACTGCCACAGTGATTCAGAAGGTCTCTCTTAAAGTGATCTACTCCAGGAGGGAGAGGCAAGGCAAGGAGAGGAGAGGTGAGGCAAGGCATTCGGACATCCCTTGGAAAGACCTTTGGCTGGGCAGAACATGTGTGGCCATTGTTTCTCTGATCAAAACTCCAGTACGTTGACAGACTGCATCTGTTCCTAAAGGTCCCCATTTGTTTCCTAGTTGTCTTGATGCGTGAACCTTGTGTGTTACCCTTACATTTAAAATCTAGTTTTGCACCTGCTTGCAAAACTTGTTTCCATTAGAGGTTGCTTCATCATAGCTAAGAATTAAGGACCTCATAAGGAAGGCCGTGAACTCCATATACTTTCACTCACTTAAAAGCAGTTGAGATTCACAACAAGCTGGAGGTGACAGCAAGTGCATACGTGTCAAAAAGAGTGTGCTTTCTTTCCAGCACAAATCACTTCATTTGACCAGGTCTCCATCAGCCTCATTTACAGAAGTGAAAATACTTACCCTCTTTGGAAGTCCACAAACATAAAGGTGTGAGATAAATGCTAAGTATTTGTTGAGGGCTTGTAACACTTCAGAGGGTTATCACCGACCTGCTGGAACTTCCTTTAGCAATGAGAAAAAGACATTGCCATGACTAGAGGAGGAAAACAATTCATTCTCATTCACTCAGTGAAAGCATAATTGTAAATCACCCTTGACCAGATGACATGAGAGAAAGAAATGCTATTTCTAAAATTGTTTAGAAATCAGTGTCACTAGTACTAAATGCTCCAAACAGGTGTTTTTATTGCGGAAACACTGAAGTTGCAGGCCTTGGCATTCACATCAGCAATGACAGATAATGTAACTAAATAGCTTATGTCAAATTCCTGCAAATGAAATGCAAGTGTTCTCAAAGGGATAGGATTTTATTCAATCAATGAACAGCTACTGGGCAACTAATTATTGAGCCTGCACAGTAGAAAAATTCCCTTTCTCAGTAGGGAGCTGGTTTAAACTATAGATCCTGCACTGCTACTTAAAGGTGCACATCTTAAGACTGTGATGTTCAGTCCATTTATGCCAATGAAACGTCTATCCAATTATAATCAATGTGAGCATTATTGTTTAAGTCTCTGTAAAACACAAACTCAAATACTAGAGGCTGGAAGAAATCACAAGTGAGTCATTATAATAATTAAGCAACAGAGCAACCTCTTGATAAGTTCCAAGTAATTTACTTTTCCCTGGGGCCACACTGTTGTGTCCATACAGTGAGCAGCGTTGGCAACGCAGCAAGGGGCTGGCTGGGAGGGCAGCTACCCTGCAGCTCTGCTCTGACATGCAAACAGAGTTTCTGGAACATTCACCTCCTTAACCACACTTCCACCAAGCTCACTCTTTAATGCTACAATTATGTTACATGGTCCTGCCAAAAAAGCAGCTGACACATGATGAAATTTTAAAGAATTCTATTTGCTCTCTGACTACAGCACTTCTCCTACCCCATGTTATTTCTCTTGGCATGTCCCTAAAAAGCCTTTTTTTATTTGGTCAGGTCCTGTAAATAACGATTTCAGGAGTCAGTATTGGGCTGCAGTCACAGGTCTGCCAAACTTTCTTCTTTTAAAACACTACTGGTCAAGAAACAGGGGACATTCTGCTGAGAGGAAGAGCAGCATTGACTGACTTCTTTATATTGAAATTACTTGTTGGTCCTGTTTTGCAGATTAAGAAACTAAGTCTTAAAGATGGTTGCACTTCAGCTAGGAGCAATCCCACAGGAGAGGTACATGGAAACAAGTACCCAGAAAAAAATAGATTAGCAGCCAGAAGTGCCTACAGTGCCACGTTCCTCTGACGCAAACACCTAAATTGTCAGTGCCCCTGTAGCACTACTCTGTGCCAAGAAATAACTGCACAGGATTTACACACAGACCTATTAGACAATTTCAAACACTGCTTACAACACAGGAAAGTACCCAAAAGGCTGGAAGGAAGGAACTGGGTATCCAAGCATAGGATGGGTTGCCTTCTTAGCGAAATCAGGTCCCTGGAATCATAATCTCCAACATCGAAGTGCACCTTCAGGTGCTAGATAGTTCTACAACTCTTATCCAAACTGAACTTCAGTCCCTGGGGACAACAACTTCACAAGCGGTGTCCGCAAAATAATCAGGTTCTACTCACCCTTTTTTTAGAGAGTCATGTGTTCTCCTTAAAAATGCATCTAACTTCCAGGGATATAGCAGCATCCCTGTAATTTACCTCACATTACATGCAACAGTAGCAGTGAGATAGCAAAGCCTTCTGGCTTTAACCACAACCCATCAATTAATGTTGCATAGGCAAAAGTAGTTCAGAAGGAAGTGAAGTTTTAATCAAAGATTAAAAGTGCCACTGTGTCATTTTTCTAAATGAGAGAGAATCAAACACTGTAATTTTAACCCAATGTAGATTTTCATGAAAGAAACTAGATATTCGGCTATGAAAGTAGATATCTGCTCTTTCAAAAAAGACCTTAATGGCATTTTATTTGCAATATTAATGCTGGCCCATCACCACCACCACTGAAGTCAAAGGTATGGGGAGACTACAGCTGATTTCAGTAGAGGGGGTTAACGCAGTGCTACCTGCCTTTGAAGACGGTCCTCCGCATGCACAGGTTGTGCAAAATCAGGGCCCAAATAGCAGAACTTTGAAGTGGGAAGGAAGTAGGTGAAGAACAGACAGCAGTGAGTTTTGACAAATGGGGAAGTATCAGTCCACAGAGAAGCTACTGATAGAATTACTCAGATCACAGCCTTGGCTCCATCTTGATTAGTGTTTTTGCAAGTGACCTTGATATACAAAGTGGGTGTGCTGCTGGTATTTTCTCATAGCATAAAGGAGACGGGCCCATTTTTCTATGCAAGGCTTGCAAAACCAAAAACTGGAGAAGTAAGATGACTGGAGACACAAAAATTGGATAAAATTCAAAGCTACTCAACGCAAGACCATGTATTAATGAAGTAATAGCAAGAACTACTACCATAAGCTGAGAACTCAATAACTGGAGATGACTGAGAAGAAGTAGGGATCATTAGTTAATTATAGGATGTCTTAAGCTCCCACGTGATGCAACCATGAGAAAAAGCATATGTGATCCTAGGATATGTCAATCAAGGTATTTCCAGAGGAGACAGGTAATTGTTGTCATGGCATAAAGCTGTGGTGCAACGTGGAATGGTAATAACATGCAAATTATTCAGACCAAGGGTTCTCATAGCCCATTGCTCTTTATTTAACAGTGACCAGAGTAAGAACAGGAAAAATAAGAATAGGACAAGCATATGTAATACTTCCTTCTGATACTCTCACAGCCTCAAAACATTTTCAGCTCAGGGGATTTCCTTTGCTAGTTGTGGTTTGACTATTAAGCAACCCAAAATGGATTTATTTTCCAAATGATTCTCAATATACCCTTCCTTGAATCCACTGTGTCCTCCAGCAAGAGAACAAGTCCTTTGAGGAGCCACTGAATGGACTGGGATTGTTTAGTTTGCAGAAAAGAGGGCTGAGGAGAGACCTTTTTGCTCTAGACAGCTACCCAAAAGGAGGTTGTAGAGAGACAGATGTTGGTCCCTTCTCCCAAGTAACAAGTGGTAGGACAAGAAGAAATGGTCTCCAGTTGTACCAGAGGAGATTTACATTAAATATTAAGAAAAAAATCTTCACCCAAAGGGTTGTCAGGCACTGAAACAGGCTTCCTAGGGAAGTGGTTGAGTTACCATCCCTGGAGGTATATAAAAGGTGTGTGTACATGGGCATTAGGGACATGGTTTCATGGTGGACTTTGCAGTGTTAGGTTTATGATTGTACTCAATGACCTTAGAGGTCTTTTCCAACATAAATTATTCTGTGATCCTGTAATTCTAAGGACTTCCTCACTTTTGGTGTTTATTACATGAAGAATCACCTCCTTTGTTTTTTGTTCTGAACTTTGTTTCAAATCGTTTCAATGGGTAGCCCTTAATTCTTGTGCAAGATGAAATGGAACAGTCAATCCACATCATCTTCTTCCCAATTTTTTTAGAACTTTATTGTATCTTCCTAGGTAGCCTCTCTTCCAGGTTGCATGTATTCAGTCATTCCACATCCCTCATCATGACTACTGGTCTGCTCTGAACTTTCTTCTGTTTCAATACAACCTTTACAAGCTAAGGAGAGCAGGACTGCAATAAGAATTCAGGGCATGGTCAAGTCATGGGTTTAAACAGTGACAGAAAGACATTGAGTTTTCTATTCTGTTCCTGATAATTCCTACATTTGGTGTGGAGGAGGATATTTTTTTTGCTTTCTGATGAGTACAAAACTGATGATCGTGTGTCTAATTCAGCCATCTATGCCCAAGAATCATTAGCTTGCCCTTGAAGAGATACTAAGCACAAACTCAGACTAAGGTAATGAAAGACTTGAAGATTCCATCATATGAGTTGAGTTTAAAAGAAAAGTTATGATTTCTCTCATTACATATTACTGGCAGTACCAGGCAAGGCGCAGAGTTACTGATGATGAAAGCCAGTGTTAGGATGAGGATGTAGATTGGGTCTGAATGTAAATCAGGCTTGGATGTGTTCACACTGGTGATCAGAAGAAAATCAGAGACTGGGAGACTCTGGAACAAACTCCTAACAGATAGGGGGTAAAAAATTAAATCAGTTCCAAGACAGGACACAGTCACTTTGTGAAAGGATGTTTGCCGGCAGTACAAGGAGAGTCATCACACAAGAAGGCTCCATCTAGGTACACATTTAATAACGTGAGATTCTTCACAGCAGCTCCTTCTGTATCTCCATTTAGGCCTTCCCAAGAGTGATGCTGCTTGCTTTCCTTCTAGGATGTAGTAGTTTCTTTGCACACAGACAACCAGAGACCTACTAAAAATATCCGCAAAGAAGCAAAGGCAGAGGAATCAAGGCAGGCTGTAAAGCTTGTTGCTGGTTAGGGTTATGAGCCATTACCAGAAGAAATTAGCTTGGGCAGGTACGTGAGAGCAGGAAACTTACATTAATCCTTCTACCTCAGAGCAAAGCGGTGGGAGGAGCAGGTTACATAATGCCCAACCACTTAAATAATTCAATACTTATTAAATACTTAAATTGTTTAAGCAATTATTTATGGATTGACTAATCTCTTCATTTATTGCTCCTTGCATAGACAAACTTGGAATATTAATTACTGCAGATATTCAGCTTTATAATAGATCAGATAACAAAAGCATGGAACTAGGCACTGGATGAACAAATAATCCGTTTTGGTTTGGAATAAGGGGCTTTATGGTAGGAGCTGAACAATTAACTAGTCAAAGGTATTATTGTATACAGTGGCATAACACAGGCACATTTCAGAGAAGTATAAGACAACTTTAAGGTGATTCTTTTCTCTTGGAGGCCAGAAAACTGCACACTCAAAATGATCCTGTCTTAGAGGCAGGAACAGTAAAGCTCTTCCTTACTAAATTGCCAGTAGAAAGGGCAACTCTGATACAAAAGAGGGGGACCAGTCCTGTAAACCTCTCTTCACTTCAGCTATGAAACAGCTGCCAGTGTCTTTAATGTCACTAACAATCTCAGAAGATTTATTCTAGCGACACTGATAATAATGCTATGCTTTACTGACAGTCATCCAGACAAAATCCAGTGTCCAGAGGGGCAAAGATTTACAGCTGACTACAGCTTGCTAAATAATCTTAAAAGATATAAAGAGGAAATAAGAAAAAGCAATGTGTTTCTGATAAGATATCTAAAATACATGTATGTAAAGATTGTTTAAAGTTATTTGATTACTTGCTGTGTATGGGTAGTACGCAAAAACTTTTTTTTTCTCAACAAATAAATATTTTGCCCACCACAGAAACAGGCAAATGTGGGTTTGATGATAACCACTTTCCATACTTTTCTTTCAAGAGTAGAGGAGGGATGCATAAGAACAGAGGCTGTAGAGTTTCAAAGGTCCAGCTTCACACCACTCAGCTATAGACACTTGACAAAGAAGATCCAGCTTCCATGTGAATGAAGAGAGATCATCAGAGAGTAATGCAGCCTCCCTAAAACACAGTCTCAGCAAATTAAAATTCTTGAAAGCCTGTTTGTCAAAAAAAAAAAAAAAAAAAGAAGAAAAGAACAACCCCCCCCCCCCAATTTCTGTTCTATTCCCACTGGGGCTCTGTCATCTCATAATCAAAAATAACAATAAAATCAATTCATTATGTTCCATTAAAGGCAGTCTCAGGAGAGAGATCAGAGAATGAGAGGAAATGAAAGCTGACTGACTTTATCACCTTTGGAGTCAGTCCTAAAGATCTCAAATTAATTTAGATTGGTGGGGCAGTGCATAAAAGCTGGCAAGTCCTTTACCAGTGCAGAGCCTTTATACAAGCCACTGAAGTGCTGTTGTCTCTGGGGTTTTTCAATAAGCCAAACATTTCTGTGAGTGCTAAGTACTTCTTCCTTTGGCCATTTCAAGGTTATTATTGAAGGCAGGGCGAATACTTTCACATTTTCCTCTTGAATTCTGCAGGGAGCTATCTCTCTCTCCTGAAAGATCCTAAATTGACATTTCTGTGTGAAAACTCTTCCCCTGTGGGAGGCTGCTGGTCATCCCTTCCCACTCCCAGCAAAAGCCCTTACTGGTCAGCCACCCTGGGACAGCATCCCAAACCAGCAACGGTGGCCACAGGAATTGGGGTCTGCTTGCAGCGAATCTTTGTCTCTGATCAAGAGAGAAAATTAGTTCCCTGAAGCTGCATTTCACAAGGAGTTTGCAAGGGCTGCTGCAGTGCATAAATTCTCCAGGAAGAGGCTGCTGACCAAAAGGGCTGCTCACATGGGGAATGGGGCTCCCACGGGGAATGGGGCTCCCACCACCACTGGCTGTAGCAGGCAGCACAAAACTTGACACCAAGGTCCCTTCCCTCACCCTCACCAGGGCCTCAACAGCTCCTGGAGCTCTGTCTCCCTGCTCTTTATTTTTGTTCCTTTCCTAGGAATTGTATTTCAGACGTTTGAGAACAGCCCTCTGCACACTAGTTTCCCCTCTGTTCTTTCCTTACAATGCCTTATCATGTTTTGTTTTCAAAACGGATCACCATTTCCTTTTCAGCCTTTGTTTTAATACCCAGGCCCTGGACTCCCAGACATGAGATAGGCTCTGTGCAACTGTCATGCCTTATCTCAGGCAAAATTTCATAGCATCCGTGGTACCACATGCCAGAGAGAGAGAGAGGGACAAGTTCCTAACAGACAGTTTCCTTTCCCTCACCAACTTGGCAAGTGGCTGTCTCCTGGAAATATCCAGTTATTCAGTGGATCCCTTTGGCCCTGGTGATTCAAAGTTGTGTCATCTGCAGCTGCAGACGGACAGTGCCTTTTCCCGCTCTGTTGTGTGCAACTCTCTGAATGGCATGAGGATATTAACCATCACTGGCATGATTTCTTAGCAGCAAGCAATGAGGAGTCTGAGCCCAAAAGTCTTGAGAATCTCTCTGAAAATGAGATGTGCTTGAAACTTTCTGCATGAACCATAGGATGCTTGGAGCTGTGTGTTTCAGAGAGGCTTTAAAGAGGCTTTCAGGTAGCCAGGCATTCTTCACCATACAATCACGACTGGGGGCTACTCTTTGAATCTCCACAAAAATTAGTTCCCTCACTTAGCCCGTTCTACATTCAGTAGGAGGTAAACTCCCATGAAAAAATTGTATTTTATAGAAGAGTTCCTGATCTTCCAACTTAACGTCTGAGGACTCTCACATGGAGTATCACAGGGACCGTAGAAATCTGGCAGACGCTACTGCATCCGCCAGTATTGAAAGCTCAGACCTGAAAGAAACATGCTATGATGAACTAAGAAAAAATGCATTTATTGCCATCAAAATCTGTACTCATCACAAGAAGTCTGAAAACTGCCACTTTATTTCTCTAGCCATGTTGCCTGACTAGAGGGTGGCTATTATTTGTGGAGGGTCTCCTTGCCTGCCCAAAGAGTGGTGGACATACATCACAATTGGTCCTAGGCATGAACTGTGTGCTCCAAAAGGAGGAACGGTGTCCTCAGTCCATCTGTTGATCAACAGGCACTCAAACGAGTGAAAGTTTTTTTTTTTGTAAAGTTGTGATATTTTTTAACCATCTGACAGCTGCTCCTGGACTCAAATGTGAGGGGTCACTTGTTTCAGTGTAGCTTTTGATGGATAAAGTCACATGATCAAAGCCACTTTCAAAAGTAAAGTGTAGTCACGCTGCTGGCAAGCTCAGAGGACAGGAGGGAAGAGAGACAGAAGGACTTTTCATCTGCTTTTCCTGGTGGTCAGTTCAGCTGAGTGTCAAAGTACAGTGATGGTCTGAAGAAGACATGCTGCCACTGGCACATGCCAGCCTCGCCTGTAAATAAATAAAAGGCATCATTTTCCTCTGCTATGAATCTGGCAATTTTCACCAATACTAAATTGATTTAAAACCTTCCAAAGGAAAAGCCTCAATGTTTAATTTCTCTGACTGGTCTTACATTCTTGGCCCTACTTTTATTTTCCATAATACCCGGGTTATTTCTTTTGACGCTGGTTATCCTTCAAAAATGCTATTGTAATTAGATCATCACACTCTACAACTATCAGCAAACTTAAATATTCCCTTTCATTTAAGACAGTTATGTGTAAATTTCATAGGATTTTGAACAATGTTATCTTGAAAGCATACAGTGTTCAGAGCCAAGGTGGAAAGAAAATAAACCCACAGGAAATAAAAAAGCAATTCAAATGTCTGCCTGAAAACTTAAATTAAACTCTTTTGATCCTCCAGAAAAACTTACTTGATTTTATTTATTTTCCCATTCTCCTCTGCTTCCTCTGCTCTGACCAGGAGGGAGCAATACTCTGTGAAAGAATTTTTTTTTGCTGTATTTTCAATTCAGCAAGAACTGGAAAATTAAAAGGAAAGCAGTGTGACCTGAAAGTAATTTCAGATCATTCACCTCAGGAAAGTTGTCTGATTAAGGACCATTATGCAATATATTATCTGAAATACAGATTTGCCTATTTTAAACTGGTGGAATGCCACAAACTCACCAAGGATGACCAGACAAATTTGTTGCTCCCCAATTTCCTTAGATTTCTGACTCAAGTTGTTCACCATCAAATAGTTCTCTCTCATCTATTTTTTCTAGAGTGATTATGGGCTAAAGCCAGAAAACTTTACCTTCTTTTCCCTATTCAATTCATCTGCTGAGGAAACCTTTCTAAAAGCAAACAAACTAAATATCAGCTGTCTTTTAAAGACAAAGGGTTTGTGTTCTGTTCATCCCCATATACACGTGACTGCTTGTGGATTTGGTTGCCAAATCTCTAACTGCTGGTTGCCAGCTTTGAAGGCCCCTTTCCTTGCCACTACCCAGGGATGCATCCATAAACTTCCTCCCAAGATCCTTTTTGGGTCAGAAACTGTTCCTGGCATTTGCTTGGCAAAACCGCATGACCAGTTACATAGACACAGCTTCAAGACTCTGAATACAGAAACAAGTGAATGTAGAGGTGGAATTTCTGAGCTGCTCTCAAGAAAGGTCACAAGAAGGGTCAGAAAAAAAACAAAAAACAAACAAAAAAAAACCCAAAAAATCAAAACCCAAACCAACAAAACTTTCAAGGAAACATATTGGAACCACCCCAACTAATCTTCCCATTATCTTTACATACTACTGGCATCAAATTTCTGCAAGTCAGTGTCCCCTCCAAACTGGAGGACAATGTTATAGGTAGGGTTACATATACAGAAGTCCCAAGGCAGCAAAACAAGCAACTGAGTCCCAGAGGAGTATCTTGTCACCACAGCCACATTACGGGATCCAACCACATTCATCTGCAGACTGTCTGACCTATCAGATCCTTCTGCAACAGAACAGTCCGCTGTGCTAGAGAGGACTTAGATTTTTATGTTCATGTTCTGGGTATACAGTCTCTACCTAATCTGCTCGAACTTCCACCTAAATCATAGGATTACAGCATAGACTTGATTTCCACAAAGTTATAAACTTTTCACTCAAGTGCCCAATTCAAGCATCCCCATATCTCAATAACCCCGTCACATAACAATGTATGTGGAAGTCAGCTTTGCTAGATTCTAAGAGAACAACAAGGACATTTCCTAACATGCTAAGAAGAGAAGAGACTTTTCTTTACCCCGGTGCATTCAACTTTTAGGAGCCAATACCAAGCTCCTGAGACTTTTAGAACTGCAGAGAATTTAAGGCACTTGGCTTTAAAGCAGTCAGCTTAGAAATCTGTTGATCTGAGGGGTTGTATCACGTTGACTGGTAGGTTTCAAAGCAGATAAATACAATTCTCCTTTTTGGCATTTTTTTGTGGGTGAAAAGCATCTTTCTTGGGCCTGCCTGTGAAATTGTTCCTTCCTTCTCCAAAGCAGTCTGACTTTAACAACCAGTTGTTGGAGTTCACTGTAAATTCATTAATTGTTCCTCTGAAATCACATCTCAGAATCACAAAATCATAGAATTATAGAATAACCAGGTTGGAAGAGACCCACCGGATCACTGAGTCCAAATGTTCCTATCAAAAACTAAACCATGCCCCTTAGCACCTTGTTCACCCATGCCTTAAACACCTCCATGAAAGGTGGCTCAACCACCTCCCTGGGCAGCCTGTTCCAGTGACCAATGACCCTTTTCTGTGAAAATTTTTTTCCTAATGTCTAAATTTCTTAAGCCTAAATCTCCCCTGGCAGACTTTGAGGCCAATTCCCTGTTGTCCTGTCCCTGTCACTTGGGAGAAGAGGCCAGCAATCTCCTCTCTACAACCTGCTTTCAGGTAGCTGTAGAGAGCAATGAGGTCTCCTCTCAGCCTCCTCTTCTCCAGGTTAAACAACCCCAGCTCTCTCAGCCGTTCCTCATTAGGCTTGTTCTTCAGCCCCTTCACCAGCTTCATTGCTTCCCCTGTATCTATATTCCCCCAGTCCAACAAGGATGTTCTGGAAGGCAGTCCCACAGCAAAGAGGTAATGAAAGCCCAAGAGGACTCTCAGGACCAGCTTGAATTGATCTAATCTCCCCACAGTCAAACATCTACAGTGTCCCAGTTCTCCACAGAGTGATATCCGGTAGTTCTCATGCAACAGCAACAAAGTCCACACCTTGTTATCAGATATGCTATCTTGTGCTCATGTACTGCATTTCTTAAACCCATGGGAAACTCTGATTCAACTTGTAAATAATGTAAAACTTCTTACAATATCAGAAAAAACACCAAAAATTAAATAAAATTAAATATAAGCAGTTATCTTTCAGGCAATTTTGGAGCACTTTTCTGTGAGATTTATGTTGCCCCATGGCCAGCTGACTTGTGATGGTTTGAGTTAAAGCTCTCCCAAAACNAGGATCTTAATAGAAAGCTCTCTCTGAAATCCACAGGCATTTCATCACAGAGATAAAAAGGAGTGACTATTGCAAGGCTCTTGTGAAGGTGTCCCCTCTTTAAGGTCTTTTCCTGATACCCAGTACAACTCCCAACACCAATGTACCACTAGTAAGAAAGGTTATAAATGGGGAGTAGGGCCAAAGTTTTCATCTTTTCTTGCCTTTTAGAGCACTGGGGTGCTCCTCAAAGCGTGGTCTCACACATCCCATGCTGAATATTCATTAGGGGGAATTCATCCAGGCTTAACTCTCTCAGTATAAAACTTGGAAACACTTGGCTGTTCTATGAGCAATTCAATTAAGTACAAATCAAATTTTAAAAATACATAAAAACAATAGAACTGCAAAGCTTCCAGGAATTAAATTGGCCCTCTTCTACTGTTAGAGGAGTTAAAGGAGATGTTCTTTCCAATTAACGATGTTAATACACCCAGTATTTTCCAGGGCTAAAATGCACATTCGGTTCCCGCAAAACACAAGATGGAAAGAATTTCAAGAGACATTATCAGAAAGAATTTACAGTGAGATAAACACTTACTTCTTCCATTTGTTTTCATTCAGACTTGACTTGTCACTAATAATTATGACAGAGGATGTGATAAATGTCCGCTCAACATTTGTAAGAACAATATGCTTTACCCAAACGTGAACACACAGGAAAAAAGGCTAATCATAAACTAATTATTTCTTTTTCTAATCACTATTGCTCTGAGTCACTGTTTCTATGAATTGACTCACTTTTTTTTTCCTTTCAGGAATGAAGCAAAGGAATATTTCAACTTTGCTATATTCCTTACTTTGCATCTTTTTCTTTTAATGGTTTTATATATGTTATTTCTCCTTGTCAAGAGTATGTTTATGCTCCAAAATATGCATTTGGATTTTCCAGCCTTCACAGATCTATTTAATGGCTAAAAGTACCTAAGATACCAAAATGCTAAATCTCAGTGTGTTACCATTCACATAAAATGTAGCTCCTGGGATGTTACATTCTTTTCAGGGAGTTAGGTGGAGTTTGCATGAAAATATAGACCAGTGCTTTACTTTGCTTTCACCTGCCACCTTTCCAGGGGATGAAAAAGCTCTTTTGCCACAGAAAGAAAACCTGTTCTTATTCTCTGCTTTGCTTTCATATCTCAGGAATGGGTGAAACACTTTGAGCAGACCACCTTCTTACCATTCCTGAATGACAAAATAAATAATTTCAAAGCTTTGGCAGTCCCTCCTGCCAGGCAAATGAATGCCACACCAACAGCCCTGGAGAGCAGGCACTACAGGTAGGAGAGAAAGATGGTGAGGAAAAAACCACAGGCTGTGTTGTAAGATTATATTTGTTGAATCAAATACATGTTAAAAAGTTAAACTTTTGCTGAGTTGAAATTTTTTTTATGAACTATTGAGGCTCTTTCATCAATGGGACTGTGTAAAACAGAAAAACTAAACAAAACCATTGGGGTGTTGTAATTGCCAAGGGGGTTTCACAGTCACAGAATACCTACACTTCTCGATATGTTCCATAGAGCAATGTGGACACTCTAATCTGCCTTCACATCATCCAGAAATCAAGCTAGACACCCTCAGGCTATTGTTCTGGCAGGTGAGTTTTCTGCATATCTTAGGATTTCATCTTAAAAGACAAATTCTATATCCCCCAACAAAGCATGTAACTCCTATGCTACTGAGTGCTCTGACCTTCTCTTGGCTTTCTAAAAAGTGCAAGATTCTCAGTGCTTTACAGCAGGATCTCAGTAACCTGCTGGATTTATCCCTTGATAGAAATACAGTTTCTTAGGTAGGAAGCTCAGGTCTGTCATTTACTTAACATTATAGAGATGTGAGAGGTTGTGGATGTTGCACAATCTCTGGTAAAAAGAAAAATCAACCACTAACAAATGAGCAGGGGCTAAGTTAACAAATTGGTCTTCAGAAGCTGCACAATCTGACAGTTACATAGCAATTTGGAGTTATTGTCAACAACCCTATCTCCTTGGAGACTGGCTGACGCTGCAGAGAAATATTAGATGGGAAATTAAGGTTAACAAAGGGTTTCCTACTGTTGTTCCTAGTAATATAAGCACTTTACACATAAGGTCTAATTCTGTTGAACTGAGAAAAAGGAAATGGGAAAATAATTTTTTAAACAGGGACCCTCCTTCTACAGCAAAATGAACTAGAAGAAACTCCCATTAAAACTGGAGGAACCCAATCCTCCATAGACTTGCTTTCCCACCACCTAATCACTAATTCAGCCTTACTTTACCTTGGATGGCTTGTTCAGAGGTAATCTTTTGACTGTAATTGCTTTAAAGTTTCATGGTTTTGCCATTAACCCAAACCCCATAGCTGTTTTCCAGCAAGATTTGTTTCTGTTTAGGCAGAAACACGGCATGTCAATGCCCTCAAAGACAGGGCAAAATGTTTATCCAAAAGATGTTCCAGCCCTAATGCTGAGAAGCAATGAGCAAGTTCGAAACACAAAGCCACTGATGCAATGCTTGCTCATCATGCCATGTACATCGACTCTTTCAAGTGAATTTTTGTTCAAGACTCTTGACAACAGCTGTGTTGTGTTCTGCTTTCCAGCAAGGCTTTGACATGAATCAAGGGAAAGACAAAAATTCCCTTTTCTCTTACATAGATGTATCAGTAGAAGTGAAGATATTTCAAGAGGTCTAGGAATTCCTTGCCAGTTACAGCCTGTCTTTTAAGCTGTTTTTCCCAAAGTACTACAATATTGCCTTCTTGCACCAAGAAACCCTAGGTGTTCAAAGACCATATTGCCAAATCCACATCAGCACGAGTAGTTACAGTTTGCCATATTCTCACATGTTTAGGGGAAAAAAGTGGATATTTTAAAGTAGAAGCAGCACAACATGCCTACTTAGTGGATCTTCCATCAAGATCCTGAGAAGGAGATAAAATTTCCTGGGTCTAGCTCCTATCTGAAGAGAAAAGACTCTTGCCCTTCTTATTCATGTGGGTAAGAACACTTCCAACTGTTAACACTGAACATTTCTATTGCACCAGGGCCAAATGGACATTAAGCATAAAGTTTTAAATTCTGCTTTAACTCAAAGACTTGTAGCCATTCTGTAAATATTCTTTGCTACTTCTATCTTTGCAGCATGGGGATAAACAGGTTTGCAGAAACTCAGGAGGGATTAAAATTATTTACTTATCTCTTCATGTGTAGAAAACAGTCTTGATCTGTGCAGCCTCTGCCATCACCATGTGTCTAGCCACTGCTGCCATGTCCTAATCCTTTATATTGCATCAGCCTTTCATTTCATCTTCCTTTTGGACTGAAAGAAATTTGGAGACAGACCCATCTATCTGTATGGTACAGTATGCACTGGGCAGAGAATTACTCACCATAAGCTTTCCGATAACACCATTGTCATTTGGAATTCAAGACAGAGAAATCTGAAAATTTGTAGAACTTTTTTTCTTTTTGAACAGTATAAGCCTGCTTTGAAAAAAGCTGTGACAATATGAAAATGATGCATAATGGCTACTGCAGAAACAAACTTGCCAGTAGCAAGAGAACTGATAAAAATCAGGAATACTGGTTTTGAGGTGAAGTGTGATATATTCATAGAATCATAGAATCACTGGGTAGAAAGAGACCCACCGGATCATCGGGTCAAACCATTACCACCAATCTCTAAACCAAGCCTCTCAGGACCTCGTCCACCTGCACCTTAAACACCTCCAGGGAAGGTGAATCAACCACCTCCCTGGGTAGACCGTGCCACTGCCTAATGACCCTTTCAGTGAAGAATTTTTTCCTTATGTCAAGCCTCAACCTCCCCTGGTGGAGCTTGAGGCCATTCCCTCTTGTCCTGTCCCCTGTCACTTGGGAGGTCAACTCCCTCCTCTCAACAACCTCCCTTGACCAATATTGACCAGTGTTTCCTCCAAACCCCTTGCAGAGAGAAAATCTGAAGGGTTAAAGCCAATTAGAACTCAAATTGGCCAGTGCTGTGAAAGATAATTAAAAATGTTTCTACAAATATATTAACAACAAAAGGACAGACAAGAAGAATCTCCTTTTTTTACTGGATGCAGGGGGAACAATAGTGACAAAGGATGAGGATAAGGCTGAGGTACTTAATGCCTTCTTTGCCTCAGTCTTTAATAGTAAGACAAGATGTTCTCTGGGTACTCAACTTCATGAGCCAGAAGACAGGGAGGGAGAGTAGAACAAAGCTCCAACGGTTCGAAAGGAAATGGTTAGAGACCTGTTTGGCCATCTACCAGCAGTCCTGGCTAACTGGGGAAGTTCCACTTGACTGGAGGTTGGCAAATGTTACGTCCTCTTACAGGAAGAGTTAGAGGGAGGATCCAGGGTGCTACAGTCCTGTCAGTCTGACCTCAGTGCCTGGGAAGGATATGGAGCCCATCATCTTGACTGCTTTCACACAGCACATGCAAGACAACCAGGTGATCTGGCCCAGTCAACATGTGTTTATGAAAGGCAGGACCTGCCAAACTAACCTGATCTCTTTGTATGATAAGGTTAATGGATGAAGGAAAGACTGTGAATATAATGTACCTGGACTTTAGTAAAGACTTTGACACCATTTCTCAGAGTGTTCTGCTTAAGAAACTGGCTGCCACTGGCCTGGACAGGCTGCTGGGTAAAAAGCTGGCTGGAAAGTCGGGTCCAAAGAGTGCTGGTCAATGGAGTTACATCCAGTTGGAGGCTGGTCACAGGTGGTGTTCTCCAAGGCTCAGTATTGGGGGTCCAGTTCCATTCAATATCTTTATCTATGATCTAGATGAGGGGATTGAATGTGCCCTTAGAAAGTTTGCAGGTGACACTAAGCTGGGAGGAAGCGCCAATCTGCCTGAGAGTAGGTAGGCTCTACAGAGGGCCCTGAACAGGCTGGATCTGTGGGCTGAGACCAATAATATGAGGTTCATCAAGTCCAAGTGCTAAGTCTTGCACTTGGGACACAACAACACCATTCAGTGCTACAGGTTTGGGGAAGAGTGGGTAGAAATCTACCTAGCAAAGAAGGACTGGCGAGTGTTGGTTGACAGCCAAGTGAACATGAGTCAGGAGTGTGCCCAGGTGGCCAAGAAGGCCAACAACATCTTGGACTTTATCAGAAACAGTCTGGACAACAGGTCCAGGGAAGTTATTGGGCCCCTGTACTTGGCTTTGGTGTGGTGGCACTTTGAATACTGTGTTCAGTTTTGGGCCCCTCGCTACAAGAATGTTGAGGTCCTGGAGTGTGTCCAGAGAAGAGCAACAAAGCTGGTGAAGGGTCTGGAGAACAATTCTTATGAGGAACAGCTGAGGGAACTGGGGTTGTTTAACCTGGAGAAAAGGAAGCTGAGGGGAGACCTTATCATCTTAACATCTACAATCACTTGAAAGGAGGTTGTCTGAGGTGCATGTTGGTCTCTTCTCCTAAGTGATAGACAATAGGATGAGAATAAATGGCCTTAAGTTGTGCCAGGGCAGGTTCAGATCAGACATCAGGAAAAAATTCTTCACCAAAAGGGTTATCAAGCACTGGAACAGGTTGCCCCAGGAGGTGGTTGAGTCACCATCCCTGGAGGTATTTAAAAGACGGATAGATGAAGTGTTTAGGGATATGGTTTAGTAGCAGATGGATACAACTGGACTTGATGATCTCAAAGGCCTTTTCCAACCTAGCGATTCTATGGAAATGCTTCTGGTCCTCCCTATCTTCCTTACATCTAGCTAAAGTTGCATCATGCTCATTTAGCCAGCCCATGCATCCCACTGTTCATAGTCTTTATTACGGACCATCTCCCTCCCTCCACTGTTTCCAGTTTTTACTGTTCTGTCAGTCCCAGCCTTCCCTTTTTTTCAGTCACATATCTGACCCTAGCTGCCTTCCCACCCATCTCTGCCTTTGCTAGTTCCTTCATCCACCTAGGATGAATTTCCACCCATCCAACCCCCCAAAACTGTTTCTCTTTCCTCTCATCACCTTTATCTGCTGAGGTCCATATTTTACCCCCCTATATTTTGACAGGACAGCTTTCTCCTCCTTACTACCAGTGCACCACGAAAAGGTAATGAATGGGACAGCAGTTCTCCATTCTCTTCTCACTTCCAGCAGTTGCTCCCAGCTCAGCCCATAGTGGCTCAAAACACAGCCACAGATTTCCAACCCACCATAGACTAAGATGCTCTGCGTGGATGGGGAATGAACATGTGAACATTGCCAGGGCTGGAAGATAGCTAGTGAGGAAGGCAACTTCAGGAGATTTGAACTCTAGAAAGATCTAAAACATTCTACCTCAAATTTGTGCAAAAATTCAGATTTCACATGGCTTATAGCTCAATCAAGCCTGGAGAGATTTTCACAAGGATGGAAAATAGCCTTCTGTGACAGAAAATCAATCATTTTTTCCTGTATTTTGAATTCTGTTACAAAGCAGAGGGAAGCATGCAAACAAGACAAAGAAAGATTACAAAAATGTTACTACACTTTTTTAAAGTTTTACTTTATCTCAAAGTCTCTTTTTGAAGAAAATTTTAAAAAGCCATTCTTATCTCTTTTGCCTGTTATACTTACCTTATGGCAGCACATCACATTGTGAATTTCAGTCTACATAGCTGAGCCTTGAGAATGTGAGTAATAATTAAAAACAGAATACTGAGCTGCCAGGTATCACATGACTTTAATGATAATCAAAGCTACCAACCCCACCAAAATCACATCTTTGAAAGAGTATAAATAAACCAGCCATTTAAAATCTCTTTATGTTCATTCTTGCTACACCTTATTTTTTAACCCATTCTGCCACTCTTCTCCAGCTCCACCCATCCCAGCCTGGGTACCTTGTGGAAAGACCAGTCATAACCTAGGGCTTATGATTGTTTTCTAGGACATGTACACAGAAAATTTCACTACAGCTGGCAGTTTAATGCTGTGGCACATCATACAATATCATAGTAACATTTTCAAGCAACTGCGTAATGCTCTATTCTTTCTGAATTAGTCAAGAGTTTCATTATCTAAATCCATGTGAGAACACAGGAAGTTGTGTTTCCCCAAATCCTGAAATATCTGCCTCAGGAAGGAAGGTATATTGTCTTTTTGATGCCTCTGTTTTGCTTGTGAGGTGGTTCTGTGTGCCTGTTTTGCAACAGCACTACAAAAGCAAATCAATTCAAATATCCTATGGATATGCCATGTTTGCTAGACAAAGTTTGCATCCTTTTAATTCAAGGATGACTGGATCTTGAGCATATCTTTAACATTATCAAACCCTCTATGATGTGGAGAAGTCCAAAGTGCAATCTGTTCAAGCTGCAGTGGGAAATGAACAATATGAAAATGATTCCCTGCATTTCAGTCACCCCATGTTTTTGTTTTGAGAAACGGAAATATACTTCCTGAAAGTCTTTTACTCAGTCCAGGACGAAAAAGGAAAACCTACTTTAATCTCTCCTTTTAGTGTGTGAAAAATAATATCTGCAGCAAGGGATGATTTTTATGACCTCTAAAGGCATGAAAGCAGAGCTGAAATAATAATGATTACCCAGACTTCAATCTTCCTCATTCTTTGTGTACACAAATCCTACTCCAGGCACCAAGAATTTGTTCTGACTAGTAAAACCTAGATAGAGATTCAGCACAGTTAGGAAAGTAATACTAAGAAGTGCAAGTCACTGACATGATAAATCTTAATCCACAAGTGTAAATCATCAAAATATCTCTTAGAGTTTTAACTTCTTGGACTTATAAGGAGACTAGCTTTATGATGCTTCAAAATAGTTCCTGAAAATTACACTCTTTTCTCTACTGTCTCCTTTTCCTCCCCTACCTATAGGAGACAGTTCTGAGAAGCACCTACGCGTGCATGTACAATGAGCACACCATCAAATCCCGCTGGCTCCAGAGATGGGATGTGAATTTGAATTTCCACCAATCTAAACCGCCCCTTTTATTGCTTCTCTTGCACAATCTTTTGCATATCTTCCAATAGTTCCACATCCTTCTTATGCTGAAGATTCCAGAACTGGACACAATACTCCATGTGAGGTCTCACAAGAGCAGAGTAGAGGAGCAGAATCACCTCCCTCAACCTGCTGGCCACACTTCTTTTGATGCAGCCTGGGATATGATTGGCTTTCTGGGCTACCAGCATGCATTCCCAGCTCATGTCAAGCTTCTCATCAATGAGCACCCCCCAGTCCTTCTCCCCAGAGTTGTTCTCAATCTTGCCAGCACCCAGCCTGTATTGAAACCACAGATTGCCCTGACCCACGTGTAGGACCTTGTACTTGGCCTTGTTGAACCTCGTGAGGTTCTCACAGGCCCACTTCTCCAATTTGTCTGGGTCTCTCTGGATTACATCCTACTCTCCTGGTGTGACAATTTCACTGCTCATGTTGGTATCACCTGCAAACTTGCTGAGAGTGCAGTCCATCTCACTGTCTATATCATTGATGAAGATACTAAACAGCACTGGTCCCAGTACGGACCTCTGAGGGACACCACTTGTCATGGATCTCCATCTGGACATTGAGTTGTTGATTATTAGTCTCTAAATGCAACCATCCAATCAATTCTTTGTCCAGCAAATAGTCCATACATCAAATCTGTATCTGTCCAGTCTAGAGAGAAAGATGTAGAAGGGACCATGTCAAAGGCTTTACATAAATCCAGGTAGATCACATCTGTTGCTTTTCCCTTGTCCACTGATGTGGTCACCCCACCACAGAAAGCCACTAGCTTGGCCAGGCAGGAGCTGTCTTGGGTGAAGCGATGCTGGCTGCCTCTAATCATAGCTTCTAGGAGGATCTGTTCCACCATCTTCCCAGGCACAGAGTTGAGGCTGACAGGTTGGTAGTTCCCAGGGTTATCCTTTCTACTCTTTTTAATAATGGGGACAGTGTTACACTTCTTCCAGTCACTAGGGACTTCTCCTGACTGTCATGATTTTTCAAATATCATAGAAAGTGTCTTGGTCACCACATCAGCCAATTCCCTCAGGACTCTGGGATGCGTCTCATCAGGTCCCATAGACTTGTATTTGTTCAGGTTCCTCAGGTGGTCATGAACCTGATCCTGCTCTACACCAGGAAGGGCTGTACTCCCCTTTCCCACTTCTTGTCCTTTGACTCAGGAGGGGTGAGTAGAGCAGTTGTTGGTGGAGATTGAGGCAAAAAAAATTGTTGAGTACCTCAGCCTTCTCCTCGTCTGATGATACAAGGTCACCATTTTCATTCTTCAGTTGGGGTACATTTTCTTTAACCTTCCTTTTCTGATTTATATATCTGTAGAAGCCCTTCTTGTTAGTTTCCAGCTGTGCCTTAGCCTTTCTGACCCCATCTCTACACAACTGCCAGCATTCTTATACACTTCCCAGGTTCTCTGTCCCTGCTTGCACTGCCTGTACAGTTCCCTTTTGTTCTTCAGTTTGACCAGTAGGTCTCAACTTAGCCATACTGGTCTCTTCCCCACCCAGTTTCCTACATCTGGGGACTGAGCTCTCTGGCACTTTATGGAAAGGATCCTTAAATATTTGCCAGCTCTGTTCCGCTTCCTTGTCCCCAAGGACCATATCCCAGGGAGTTATACTGACTAACCTCTGGAAGAGTTGTTGGGTCTCTTGGCCCCAACCCATCATGCATATACTTCACTTTAGCTGCAGGAATAGACCTGTAGCTCACAGGCCTCCTTCTGGCCACAGCAAGACTTGGGTTAGACCTGAGAAGATTGTTACTATAAATTGCCACAAATAGAAGCAGAAAGAAGCAAGCTTTGAAAGCATTGTCAGAAAAGGTTGTCGAGACCAATTCTGGGCATTGCTTTGGCCATTAGGGGAATAGTAAGAGGGACAGACAAGAGTTCAAGGAGTAGGGTGGAGTTGGTAACTGAGTCCACCAAGGAGATATCCTCCATGACTCTTTTAAAAAAATGTTGTGATCAGAAAAAAGTCAATGGTCAGAAACAATCTTTATACAAAGAAAAGGAGCACTAGGGATGCTCAGCCATGCTACAGCCTGCTATGCAGACTGCCATAGATTCTTGTGGTGAGAATGCAAGGAAGTCGTGAGCAACAGCTCGGTCTCGTGCTCTCCAGTAATTTAGGAAAGTTTATCCTCACCACATCTACTGCTTTCTTATTAAATGGTCTGGGAGATCTGGCATGTTCTACAAGGGTAGTGGGAAAGGATAATACTTGAAATAGGTGACAAAGGGAGTTTCTTTCCTGAGCTCATAAATTATTGGTTTCAGAATGGCAAGATATTCCTTAAGTTTACAGGATACCTTCTTCCCCTACAATTCATTAGCCTAGGTAAACATATCACAGCAACAAAATAAAGCCTAGAAATAGCCCCAGCGGACTTTGGTAGTCCAAGCCACTTGTTATTCGCTCTCTCATCCTACAAAGACAGCTTGATTTTTTTAAATTTTTTTTAAATTTCACATATCCATCTCTATACACAGTCAACATTGATCTGTGGTTATAAAAATAGGGGGAAAAAAAAGAAAGGTTTATCAGACAGCTTTCAGGCCATGTATATTATCAACTCAGAAATGTTCCCCACAGCAATCTGTGGTAAGAAATGAAGAACAAAAAACCCCACTCTTAAATGGTTGTTAAATAAAGTAGATAGAACATTCATTCAGGACTCCTTAATGTGTTTTTTATATTCTCCCCTGGATACATTTGTACTTTATAATTCAGTTTCTCCACTGTCCAATTATCTACAGACAATTTAGTCTGGGGTGGATTATAATAGGTTCTGCTTCAGTTCAGCCAAGACAGAATCATAGATGGTTGGTACAAGGTCAGCAGCAAAGGAGTGGCAGATTGCCGAAGCATTTTCAGGGTCACTTCTTATTCTGAGCTTCCTATAGTGTGTCCAAGCATATGGTAATGTTATCTTTTTTATGTTCAACAGAATCCAGGTCTGAGGTAGAAATTTTTGCTTCCCTGCTTATTTCAAATGTCTTTGAGATATGAGCTCACCTCTTGTGTAGGGTCCAGAAATAGTAGTCTGCCTTCCTGCTCTCTGTCCTCCTAACATCACTTTTTCTGTCATTTTCTTCAAGACCTGCAGCTAAAGACAATGCTTTCTACTGACCAACGTACCTGATGTACAATCAAGCACAAGAGCTGGATTTGATAATTTTATATTAACTTTTCACTCAGGAGGACTGAATCTTAAGGGGAAATTCTCTTTATTTGTTTTTTACATGACACCTCCACATAGTTCATCCAAGTGTGATACTGCATGTGCCTGGGAACATACTGAAAGAGGGATAAATTGAACAAGTTGAGAGCTCACTTAATACAGCACATTGATAATGTGCTGTACTAACTTCTTAACTTCTCTGTAATTCTCATATGCAACTTCCTGTCATATTATAAAGTCCCTATTGTCTTGTACAGAACAGAGTCTGGTACTTTCCTCCTTTTTAAAATACACTTGACATTTATAATACCATCAAAAGCTTTGAGGTTTTCTGACAAGCTCTGAAAGCATTGCTTCCTGTTCTGATCTACAGACAGACATAAAATTCACAGCAGAGACACATGAGGACCAGTAAGCCCTCAGTCTCTAAAGGGTTTGTGTTTTTTATTGGGTTTTTTCCATTTTGCCTCTCCCTACATGCATTATTTGCTGCTTCTGTGCTTGAAAATCAGCACCAAGGTGAACTCAAGCTCCTCTTTTAGTGAAGAAAGGCTTTCAAAGTATTAGGTATCAGATACCAACACATTTTCAAAGTAGATTCTTGGAGCCCCTGAATGATCCTTTCCATTGTCTGTTGTGCTTTTTCCACCATCTCGCCACCAGAGCTAAAATATGCTGCCTTGAGATGTCAATGTGGCAATCAATCAGGATGGTAGATTGTGAGCTAGAAGTGACCCAAGGTGGTTCAAGTCCTTAGCCCAGGTAAGTAGGCTCTCTCTGCCAGCCCTCAGTCTTTCTGTTGACCTGAGGGAATGGTCCACCTAATTAAAACACACGATATAGGTTCAACTTCAGTGGCTTCCCGAGCTAGCAAGGACACCCTGCTGCGTGCATGTGCAAGGTGACACGAGCTTTGGATCCTGCCAGCAGAGACATGCCTGGAGCTTCTCATGGAACTGTTCACAACTACCCTGAAGAGCAAATATTCTGTTCCCTCTACAGGTTTCTGAGCATTTCTGAATTTTCTATTGTTCCTGGAGAAATAGCTCCCGGATCATAACCTTGCTTGTTGCGGTACCTCTCCCTAAGGCTAGGAATATGTTGATTCTCTGAATAATGGAAGGACCTTGCCAATCACATTTACTGGATGATAACCATTTCCTCTCACTAAACAAATCAATTTCAATCATAAAATATCATTAGAAGGTGTTTTTCATTTAGATAGCTGTGTTGCCTCCAAGATCAACCAGTCAGACAGGTCTATAGCCTTATTCTTTTGTCTCCAAAATCTTTTTAGTTTGATACACCCCTTAAACCCAAAGGCACAACTGAAAAAAGCCAATATCCAAAACATCATTAAATCCTTTGCAAAGGATTTAACTTCAAGTCAATAAACTAATGTTAGTTAGTGGGTTAGCATAAGCTAGGTTGGTTTTCACTATCTAGCTTCTGGCAGTAACTCTGCCACCTTTATTGGGTCTGTTTACATTCTTGATGGTCACTTAATCATGTCTCAAAAAAAAAAATCTATGTATCTTGGTACATACCCTTTTTTCCAGCAAACAGCTGTGCCTCTAAGTGACTGTTCTGTGATAACTAGGCCTGTTTTGTGGAATTCTCTGGGCTGCAAACAGCTAAGGACACTCAACTCATTCTTCTCAAGTCTTCATCCTCAGATCCTAGGATAGCCACCAAGAAGCTCTTTCACACACTTAGTTCCCTGGGCACATTTTCCCATGAACTATTTTGGAGCCATGAGGAGTGTCATAGCAGAGTCCATCTTATCTGGTGGCCTGAGAGGTATGTCAGTGAAGAAAGTAATCTGCTCTGATCCTTTGCATGATGGAAGCTTTTGCCATAGTGTGAAGGGTCTGCATTCAAAGGTGCTGATGAAGATGAGCTACTCCCAGCATGCACATCAACATCACAGCATCTTCCCCATATAAGGCAACACCATATTTCAGCTGGCAATTCTGATGTACCAACGAAATACGAAGGGTATTTACCAAGGTCTCAGAGATCATTAGGATTCACAAAATACATTTTAGGAACCACTAACTTATTTAAACTTTAATGATACAGACAGTCCCTACATGGCTTAAAATTTTGTTGGAAATATTCACCTTTACGAATCTGCAGACAAGCAACTTTTCTTGAAATCATTACTCCCATTCTAGAGTCTAGTTCCCAAGCTTCCCATCAAATATTTTCACGTTACCAAGAGAAGAAAACCTTTAGCACTACAACTCTTAAACAGCAACTATGTTTGTGGAGTAAGGCCATCAAGACTGTTCAAGAACATTTCTGACTCTTCCATGTCGTAACTTCTGTGTGACTTCAGTCAGAATACTAATGCTGTAAGGTACTAGGCCAGCTGAAGAGAGAGGTACATCAGGATTTCAAAACCCCTCAACACTCAAGAGTAGAAGAGAACTGGAAAAAGAGGAAGAATATGGGCAAAATGTAATGTCATATTTGTTCCCCAGGTTAAAGAGTAAATAAATAGGTCAACTCCATTCTATCAGTTCAATACTGACACTAGTAAACCAACTGAGTGATTGAGACAATGTCGAATTATATATAGTTAATTGTAATCAACATGGATTTATGGAAAACAAATCCCATCAAATTAAATTTATGTTCTAACATGACACATTTTTTCATAGCAGGAATAGGGGTTGTAGAACTCATCAACTATATATGAAGTATTTTGGTGGCCAGTAACAACTGGATCAGGAAAACGTAAGATGAAGAAATCAATAAAATGCATGATAAGATCATTCAAAACTGATATCATCAAATTTTCAATGACAGTAATCATCAACCAGCTGTCTTAAGGGAGTGCTTCATAGGCAGAGAATCCCCTCAGGCATCCATGACTCTGACAGATCATGAATTATGATTTGATAGCAAACTTGCAGTGCGGCACTTTGACCAAAACACAAATGAAATCGCTGAACATGTGAGCAGACCTGTGCTAAGGCCATGATGGGAAACACGGCTGGTTCAGTGCAGCCAGCTCTGATGTCAAAGGGACACTGGAAATTAGAGAGGAACTCAAATAATGACTAAAGGGTTTTAAAGGTGTGCCTTATGAAGATTCTAGACAATCACTCCGATTTATTCCTTAAAGAAGATTAAGGGAGAAAACCACAGCAGTTTACGAAGGAACAGAAATTCATCCACTCTATCAGAAAACATGAGGACAAGAATCGAAGTCTGAAGGTAGAGGTTAAGCAAGTAGTACAGAAGTAGGCTTGGTCACTTCAGACTCCCTTTATAGTCAACAGACAAAAATAGGGTCTTAACAGGAAGCAGTTCATCTGTGTTCATTTTAAATGTCCAACTTCAGAGGAGTTAACTCATACCTCAAAAATGCCTATTTCTCTTCACTGACCAGAAGGAGAACCTAGGCTGGAGGGAAACAAGCCTGAATCTCAATACTCCTTTTGTAGAGATTAGGGAGGTAAGAGAACCCACCCCGACAAACTGGGAGGTAGATTCACTTTTGACAGTACTGGAACAAAGTACAGAAAGGCAGAGAGGATTTTCCTTCAGCAATGGCATCTAAATCAGGGTCAGAAGGTGCATTGCTGCTGTGGTAAGTCCCATGGCCTGCATGATGCAGGTGGCCAGATAGAACTGTTGTGATGTTTCGTTCCGGTCTTCCATCAATCTATGCTTGGCTAAATTGTTTGCAAGGCAGCTTGAATTCTTCACATGAGCAATTCCATTTATTGATGCCATCGGTCTTCGTTCACTGCCTATTGTCATGCAACAATGGCTACGCTATGTAGGCTTAAATAAACATTGTATGTGGGCTTGTGTACGCACACATTTTTTACATTTATGCTTACATCTTGATCAGCAATAAGCAGGCTAGAGATACCTGCTCGCTCCAGTATACTTGTATCTAGGCTACTGCTGCCTTTCTTCACCTAACAGCCCCTTGCTTTAGAATAGTTTCTACCTAGACATTTGCAGTGGTGAAGAGACATCAGTTTGCCAACATAAAGTATAAGAAAAAAAGGCAAGATTTGTTGATGTGGTTTATTGCCTCCTCTCTGAAGCACTGAACATTTCCCTCAACCCAGAAAGGAAGAGGCAACAGCAGAAACATACTTTTAAAAGATCACTCAAATAGTTTTGCAAGCACTGTGTGTTTAGGCTTAGTAACTGGACAGGAGATCTTGCCAGCATTTCTTCTTGGTTTGTCCATGCTCCTGGTAAAAACTGAGATTTTAAAAGAAGATAACCAGAAAGGCCACCTTAGAATCTCTAATAACAACATTCACACTTGGTTTTCCACTCTTCAGGTTCTGCCTTGGCATGAAGCAGAAGCCAAATGAAAAGCAGAAGTTAGCTAGGCCAGTTCATGTCTTGCGTAGCAACTTTCTGGGAGAGAATCGTTGTTCTTGCTAATTTAAATTAGGGATAAAAATTCTCTGGTTGGGGTGGAAGTGCCACAGGATTGTACACCTTTGCTTTGTGAAACCCAGTCAAGGGTTATTACAGTTCCGTGTGTGACCAGGAGGCAAATAATCAGCTTAACCTGTCCATACTAGCTTGGGTTTGGGACTCTCAGGGCAGTCCCTAGGAAAAAAGACTATAAAGCAATGGGAAAAGAAAAAGAAAGTGGCATGGCTATTTTCAAACTACGAAGCGAAATCTGTTCTTCAATACAGTATATGGCTCAGTTTTGTTGGGTCACTACTATACCAAACAAGAACAGCTGCCTAACAAGAATTCAATCCACTGACAAATGGTCAAGCCACCACAGGGAGAGAGGATAGAGTTACTAAGGAAAATTGCTCAGAACAGAGGAGATCTGGTAGCTTTCTTTAGCACCAAGTGACTAAAACAATAATTTATTACATGTTGAGGAGTTTTTCGGGGGAGAAGGAATCTCTAGCCTAAGCAAGCAGTCTTTGCAGGAACAATTTATAGGCACATATATGCTTCTTCATGTGAAGAACTCAAAATGCTTAGAAACTATCATCAACTAAGATCCTAAAATCTCCTGTGAAATAGGCAGGTAGCTCCATTGCTTTGGGAACATGGTGTAATTGGAGCAATTTGCTCTTTTTGAAAAAAACTTTTACTAGCTCATTTCAGTTGAGAGTGAGATGGTTGGAAACTAAACAAATGCTGAAGCTGGGACCTTAAAATCGGAACACATTTGTGGATTTAGCAGCTTAAATTTTCCAACAAATGCAGTTTTATAGCATGAAATCTCTGAAGCTGAACATCTCAGACATAAAGACATTTGGCTTAACCTATGCTTAAAGGTCCCTCAGCACCTGATAGACTTCGCAGCTGCTGAATTTTATTGCTAGAACCAGACAGTTCAAACTGAGGACATCAGCCAGTTTAATAAAAGCACAGAAAAATATCTCAGTGGTGACCTATTCCAAGTACCATGTGTTATGGGCATACTCATGCCTTATCACAAAGTCATGTTGGAAGAGGCCCTTAGATGGGTGACAGCAACTTGCTTCACCTCATAATGAAGTACTTGACCATTGCAAGGAGAAGCTGAATTCTCTGAAAGTGAAATTCGCTGTACACCAACCAAAGGCTCAAAAAAAAGTAGCAACACTGCACAGTCTAAAGACAGGACAGAGGAGGGATAGGAGGATAGAGCTTCAGTCTTCTCCATCAAACAGACTTTTTTCTCCAAAGGAATTATGAGTCACTGGAAGTAAATTTGAGCACTGGACTATGTACAGATAGTCTTAATTTGCACAGATCCATCCATGTCTAAAAGTCAACAGCCTCTTAGAATTCCTTCTATGCTGCAAAGATGCGTATGTTGGTTTCTACTCATTCCTCCAGGGGTTTAAACTGTAGACCAGAGCCACCAGAGGGTGGAAGAGTGGGTGGAGAGGGTATGTCAATTGTCATACACTCTGTCAAACTAATGGGAATGTCTGTGGCACCATAAACAGGGTTAGACTTCTCAGACCAGCACTGGAAGAACAAACACTAGGGAATTTCCATGTCAGGTGTAAGTTTAGATACCAAGCCAGGCAGGGCTTCTCCTTGGAAAATTGAAGCTGTTAAATCCACAACTTTGTTCAAGTTTTAGGGTTTCGTCTTCAGCATTCGTTCAGCTTTCAGTCACCTCACTCTCAAATGAAATAGGTTGGTCAAAGGACAAAAAGAAGAAATTACTCCAAAGCTTCTCAATCAGGAGGACTGTTTGCAGTTCTCTTAATCAAATGGATCTGGCTTTGCGGAGGAAAATATGTAGTGGGCATTGGCAAAGTAATATTTAAAGTACAGTCCTTCAGGGCTTTCACAAAAGCAAAAGCTTCCTTGTTTGGCCAGTGTTCTCTGTTGCTTGTGGGGGCCCATTCTGCCATATAGATATTTGTTAAGTAACAATACAAATCTCTTCAAAGAGGGGAGGACCATAAGGACATGATAAAAAACAGATACTCATAAACCTAGCATCCCTTTATTTTCATCATCTGTCAGGGACTGTTTATATCTGTGCTCCACAATCCTACTTTTAAAGTTTTAAAACAGCACTCCCATAAAAAATGAGAGTTCCCCAGAAAAGTAGGTCATTTCTTCAACAAATATAGAGCACCCTGAGTAAACAGGACTGCTGCCTTCCCAAGGTCTCCAGTGCCACTCAAGTTAGAGGCTGCTCTTGCAGATGCTGAGCTCAATATATTATATCTGCACCACTAGAGTAAACAAGAAACCGAACACACAGAATCAGAAACCATCCTACCTACTGCCTTTGATGAGTGTTTACCAACTGGGTAAACTAAATCCTTAAAACGAAAACAGAAAATCAACGCCATCATGTGCCCTGCAAGGACTGCTCCCTTCATGCAGCCACTGGCAGGAAGGGCTCTTGGTGGGCAACTCCCAAGTGCTTGCATTGGAGGAGCAAGGTACCTAAGGAGAACAGCCTTCAGAGCTGAGGGTGGCCAAGGGTTTGGCAGTGGGATAGGCAAGGACTCGTTTGCCAGGGTTCATGCTCTCCTCTCCCACTGTGGGTAGGAGTCACATTCCAGCAATTAGCATGACAGCACCATAAATGCATAGTACGCAGGGCTGCGTGACTGAGACCCCATGCCCGCAGATCTGCCAGCTGGATTTCATCCCCTTGGCTGCCAGAAACAGCATCGTATCATCACTCAGTCAACTAATGGGCAAAAGGCAAGCGTAATGATGTTATGTAATTGCTTCCTAAATTAGGGAATTATGAGACCTTCTTCAGTCAAATTATGAGGATGCACAGAAAAATGGTGAATATTGGAGCTGTCATGGTCAGCTGGGTTGTGGGTTGCCTTCACATGGCCAAAGGTGCAAGAAGTCATAACTTCTGCTTCATAGAAGTTACCACTTCTCCACAGAACCACAGTGACTGGCTGTGTAAATACCACCAGACAATTGCACAAGAGGGGGAAAAAAAAAAAGACAAACATTTGATGCAAACCACCTCCAAATTAAGTTCATTCAGAGGGAGGAGGCTCACATGTTTCACTTGGCATTTGCAATAGCCTTGGAGTATCTGCTCAGCTTCTGGAGGGGGTGCACAGAACTTCATGAGGCTCTCATAGTAACCTCAACGCATCTTAACATTGTTAATGGCACCAAAAAAAGGATTCAGGACAAACCAGGAAACTTAAGACGGGAGACATAGCAGTCTTCAAAACCAGTTATACAAAAAGCATTGCTTACTACAAATTGTCAGTTGCAAGCTTTCTCAGAACAGGAGTGTTTTCATCAAGTTTGGAAAGTGCTTCACACCTTGCAAACACTAATAATAAAAGCAAATAAAAGAGAAGCTGTAAATAATAACAGATGCCAAAATCAATAGGAAGGACCTCTGGATACAGTCTCTGACACTGCATCCATGATTTGGGTGTCACTAAGCCATTGCCACACCTATCAGAAAGGAGAAGGTGGGTGAGAAAATACAGAAAAGAAGAAATTAATCTGCTTGATAAAAAAGCCTAATGAGGGCTTTATAAAATACATGGTTCTCTGCTATTCAATATGAAATACATTAAGAAGTCAAGGTTTCAGTCAGCAGAGGTACAAAACATAAAAGTTAATTTAAATAACCTACAGGTTGTATTTCTGGAGGGTTAGATATCTCCATTTTACTTTAGTGGTGGAAATTTAAAGAAAAAACCATTCACTCTTGAAGGGGAACATACAGAGATGACAGCTTTCTTAAAAATTCCTTTTGAATGTTTTGAAAAGAGTCAGCATTGATTAGACTTTCAAAGCTTTGCAGAGGAAGAGGATTTGGACACAGATCTAAGGAAAGGTGCAATGCATATGGCAGTCCATTAGCATTATATTTTCAACACCTGAGAGAAGTCTGTGATTTCCTACATGTTGACTGGTAAGCTACTGCATAAATTCACTCTCACCCAGTATACATAGCGGCTGGTATTCAAGACTCCATTGCAATGACTTCTCAGTGTCTCTTCACATGAAGTCTTATTATGGGCCGCCTCAGCTACTGGCAGTCTAAAAAGCCTTGCCTTTTCTTGCGTAGGTCAGCATTTCTTAATCAGCTACAGAGAGTTAACAAGTCTGGTGTCATTCTGTTAATATACAAAGGTAAGAGCTCAAACTATGGATCCATCAAGAAAATGCTTTTCCAGCCTCCACTAGAACCCCATTCTACATCATTAAGATATTTAGAAAGAGATAAACCCATGTATTTCAGACACTGTTCTCTTCTGGTTGACCTCAGCTGTCAGCACTGGAGAAACAGCTACCACTGACACACCATTACTCCTAGACTGGTTCTGCTAAGCCCACTGTCTAGTATCACTGTTGACTATCTTTGAAAGGCTTTCACAAGGCCATGTGAATTACTTTAATTCCTTACCTGCCAACAAAAGCAAAAAGAGTAGTGCTTTAGTCATGGGTGTGGAACAGAGGCTAGGATTTGTAATGCATTATCTTTTCCCAGCCCTGAGCACAGCCTCCATAGAGCTGGTAGGGAAGAGCAGCTTGGCAAGAACAGATATTTTGTTTCTCCCTGCTCTCTGCACTTTTTTCTGCCCTAAAAGCTTACAAAAATAATCAGATATTTTGCATGTGTTACATCGCATTTTATTATGGTGAGAACATAATCTCTGTTGACACCTCTCACTGAAAGGTACCAAGATTCCTAACACAGAGACAGCCAGTCCATGACAACTGCCAGAGACCTGAAAAGGGACAAGTGGATGTTTGAAACTTTCTCACAGAAGGATGTTGCGTAGCTGTTTCTGGCTGTACCTATTCACAGCACAACGGAGTATTTGAAGACAACCTTGTAAGGTCACATGAAAGGTCCAGTTATGCCAATGTCCAATCCCTGATAGTGGTCAGCAGTGGATGTGTAGGACAAAAGAGCATAATGAACAGGCCACAGACTCAGCAATCCCTTCCCTGGTACATGCTCCAAGCTTACAGCAACTGGCCATTCAGAGTCTTCCTGAGCTAGAGGCCACATCCGGACCATTGTATTTAATAGCCACTGGTGGACCTATCTTCTATTAATTTGTATAATCTTTTTTTTTAATCCATTTATACTTTTGGCCTCCACAACATCCTGTGGTAATGAGTTCCAAAATGTAATTATGTACTGTGTGAAAAAGTACTTCCTCTTGTTTGTTTTAAACCTGCTGCCCAATCATTTCATTGAGTGCCCGCAATTGTGTCACAAGAAATACTGATTAATCATATCCTACTCACCTCCTCCACAGCATCTATTCTACAAACCTCTACCACCTCACTCACCTATACCTACCCCCCCTCATCCTTTCTTCTGTTTAGTTTCTGCTCTTGTCTCTGTAGACCTGCAATACCCTTTCTGAACACCAAAGAGTTGATTGTGAGCTGAGAGTCGGAAGAAATTTTTCTGATGACTCCAAAGTATTTTTCATGGTGTCAGCACCTCATTCAGAGTTCATTATGCATCCATATGCACTAGACTCACTTTTGCCTTCTCCCCTGTGCATTATTTCACATTTATCAGCTGGTCACAAAATATCCTGAAACGCTTACACAGGTCTTGGCACAGCCTGACATTACACTATCCTGTATAATAGTGAACACAGCAATTTAGGCCATCAACTGCTTGTGCTAATCATTGTTCAAACTCATTGAACATCACAGGTCTTTGAGGGAAGGCAATGACATCTTCCTTAGTTTGGAAAAATCGAGTACTACTCACGCTCAGACGGCCAGTCCTTTAAAGCGGTATAGATGCTGAAAAGACCTCCATTACATCCCAGTTGTCTCCAGAACTTCAATGAGGAAAATTCCTGAAGCCACTTAAAATCCAAACACTGTGACCCCACACTGTGACCCCATGTTTGCTGACTTAGCCACATTTGTGAAGTACAGCTTCGCCAACCAGGGACACAGTCACTGTTTTCCCCATCACTCCATGCTGTCACTGTGTCTGTGTTACACTTTCTGTGAAGTTATCCCACATGGAAATCAAATCCAGTTCTCTGATCATGCTAAGACCTCTTGCAAAGACCACCATTACCATTTCTTCAACTTGATTTATCTGGCAAGATGTCCTTTTTACACAATGGGTCCCCTAGCAGTTACACTGGAGTCCAGCGTATTCAATACAATTATATTGAACATTGTTATTCAATGCTATTTTTTGCAGTCAATACTAGCTCCGTCTGCCTGGCATACTACTCAGTCACCAGGAGGTATTTAGCTGTCTGTACCTACTATACCAGGACCACTGAAATCAAGACAAACAGCTGCTCAAGGAGCCTGTAAGCAGGAGGGCTACACTCCTTATTTTATGTTGAAAATAAACTTCCAGATAGATGGACTTACACAAGCAGTTTGTCTACAGCAGAATGAGCCACCTGGGCTGTGGAAAACCTGCACAATAGCCCCTCCTGTTAAAGCCTTGGTTTGCAGACCAGCAAGGCTCAACACAACGGTCAAAGGACACCAAGGCAGGATGGGACACAGACAGTGGTGGAGCAGCTGGGTGGCCCCAAAACAAGCTCCTTCTGCAGGACTTGCCCTGCCACCTCAGGCTATTTGCAATTAAAAAGTCCCCAGCAGGAGAGCCAAAGGCAGATGAGACTTCCCACCTCAAAGGGTTCCTGGAGTTTATCCATGGAGTGAATCAACTTTGGCTTTGAGGCTCATCTGGATGTTTATTTGAGAGCTCTGTTGTATGGGCTGAGGAGGAGGAGGGAGCAAAGAACTTCCTTATCACAGTTCAGACTTCACCGCTGGGGCTGAAAGAAGGATGCACGCCTTGACTAGCACAAGTCCTCTGAGAAGGATGGATAGAAATTTTAAAAAATACAAATCAAACAGCAACATTTCTCTACAATTCCGTAAACTGATGGAGTGAAGAGGGAAGAAAGGGAGGAGCAGGAAGTAGCAACTTCTTTGGACTCCTGAAATGAGACTTCTGCTCTCACATGGTTTCACATCTCATCACTTGTTTTCTGACCTGGTCAAAAACTTCCAAGTGACACATTAGCTGAAGATCTTGTGCTGCCTGTGGCACCTGGACGCAACTTCAAAGAACAACAGAAAGGAAGCTTTTGTCTTGCTACATTGAGCCCTTACCCCAGCAAAATCCAGACTTCTTTGCCCTTGGAAGCAATCACTTGCCCTGCTTCATCATCCCAGAAACAGCTCATTATACCTGCAGAATTCCTCATTCCCCCTTCCCCGCCCAATGCATAAGCATGCACTTCCATAATGGCTTTTCTATGAACTTCTCTGACTTCAGCAAAACTGAAGGTGACTGAATATTTCAGAAACAATTTAGACATTCCTGCCAAACTCCACAGTTCTCTGGAAAAAACAGCAAAGCTCTTGTGCAAGGTCTGGGCAGTTGCCTGCTCAAATAGTGTTACTTCAGGGCACTAAGGAAACCAGGGCACTAAGGAAATGCCTCCTTGAGGAAGACATGAGCAACTATCGATAAGCACACAGCAAGGATATAAAATATTGAGGTTCCAAGTTATGAAAAAGCTCCTTGACAGATTATTCACTCCACAGCCCTGTTCTACTCATCAGAAGCTTCCCGCAGTGCTCCTGCAGTTGTACTGCACGAAGCCCTCATTCCCTTTTCTCATCTTCTCAGTGATAAACACCCACACAAGAAGTTTATTCACGAAAAATATATGCAAAATTTCTGAATGCCCCAGGGTCCAACAGCAAGTACAAAAACATAAAATAAGATGGGGCGCTGTCCCTGCCTCCTCATTTTACCTATCTTTTTGGCATATGCGGGAACATTACTCCAGGCAAAACATCACCAGGTAATGAACACGGATTTGCATGCAACCCAGGCAGTGGGCATGACCACAGGCACTGATCAGTCCAAGTTCTTCCTTCTCAGGGTGTTCACAAAACTCAACTCTGCAGATCAGCTACACAATAAATGGTCATAACATCTAATATTATTTGTATTTTTAACTGGCTTATCAATTGACATGACATAACAGCTGATGTTTCTGCACAAAAAGCATGTCTGTTACATTGATGCAGAACTGACTCAGAGCTGAAGGATGCTTTATGTGCTTGAACAGAAATTAAAACACCTTGTTGCCAGACTGGCATAAATTGCTAGCCGGTCCCTTCCCAAGAGACAAGCTTTGACTATCTCTCCCAAGAGCGGTAACTAGTTACATACCAACTAGATGTGCATCCTTTCCAGTAACAGCTTCACAAACACCCAAAGAAAGTATCTTTATCCAAAGAGACAGCCCTCTTGTTCCAGAAGTCACACTTTTCAAAACATCAGTGAAGACATCCTTAGCTTCCCCAAATGTGAAAAAAACCTTCAAAATGAACACCAATGAAAAAACGGCAAAGCTAAATAAAGATGGAACTGCCAAGTACAACGGAAAATTATATTTTAAATGTCTTTTTATGCTCAACAATACTCTTGCATTCTTTTGCACTCTTTAGGTCTACCTTTGCTCACTTCAAGATCAAACTGGCATTTTTGCCAACAATTCATTAAGAGCCTGCTCTCCGCCACCCCTCTCCCTGCCCACCTGCAGGCAAACAGGGATCTGGGCCTCACAAGACTACTGTGGCGTGGGTGTTATTGGCTGTCTGTTTTGGCAGGCTCTCCTCCTTTCTTCCAGCTCTGTTTTGAAACACAATCTAAATTTAAAAAAATATATATATAAAAAAATTAGACATTCCTGCTCTCTCTACTCACACCACCACGCCGCTGCAGCATAAAGCATGGCTGCAAAAGGAGCGCAGCACCACACAAGTTGGTCTGTATAGCCTAAATGCTAGGCAAAGAAAAAACTATACTGAGAAGAGCTACGCGCTTCAGGAAGGCAGGAGGGGCAGAGGAAGGCAAGAAGCAAAAATGAGAGAAAAGAAGGCCAAGAGGAACTTTGTGAATCATCTCGTTTTAACAGAGGGAACAAAAAAATTTCTCTCCAGAGCTGGTTCCCTCCCACAGTTAATAGCATTGGGATCTAACGTGTAATTTGGACTAAAAGACTAATTCTTTCCTGTGGTTTGATGGATGTTAGCGGCCCTTTTTTTCCCTTCTTTAACAATGTATTACATAACATTCTGATACACTGATTACCATCTCATGTCACAGCAATTTTATTAAGAGCTTATGCTTATACTTACAAATACCCATTCTGAAAGGATTTCAGGACTTTTCTATAATTTTCTCTGAACTAGGCTAGCTGAAGCACTGGCAACACGGTCTGATGCTGCCTAATGCAGATTCCAGTAACAAAGCATCTCTACACAAAGCTCTCTTGGGAGCACTATGAGTCAGGCATGGATTCTCCTTGCGTTTAGTCTCAAAGACCTGTAAACAAGTTACTTTTAGCACACTATGTCATGATAAAACACTGGTAACACAGCCCTATTAGGTTCCTGTACCTGCTAAAGTTCCAATCCCAGAAGCAATGCTGAGAGAAATTCCTTTATACCAAATGATGAAAAATTTGTTAACTAATCTGCACTTAGTGTTTGCTCATTAATATGGTATCATTTTGCCAGGCAAGACTTGGTACCATGAGGTATTTTTCCATATAAAATTTGTAATGCCATCAATATTGTCCAAATGGGATCACCATCATTAAAAAGATCATGCAGTAAGGAAACCGATTATGACAACATCTGAGTAGAAGGATTACTAATCACAAGTAGAATCCTGGTACAAATCTCATTCTCTGTATACAAGAAAGGACACAAAACCTTTAGAACACAATTTATATACATTTATGGCTTTATACAACAAACTGTCAGGGATTGTTCTTGTGTGTCTGTAGAAGTACATCAGGCACTTTTTCTGAAAATATCCACATATGAATTTTAATTCTGCAATGTGAGTAAGTCAGAGTAGTGAAGTGTTGAAGAGCTGTCACACCACTCACAAGTAGAACTAGCGATATGTACATGCCAATCTCTCACAATATTGCTGGTTTGTGGAACACCCTCAAAAAGGAGGCCAGTTTTAATGCCGATTAATTTGCTTTTTGCTTGCATAAACCATGCTGCGTTTTACATTATGATTACCAAAATAATAATAATAATAGTAATACCATATTTTAAATCAGTCATAATTTAAGGATCCTAGCAATTTCATAATGAAAATAGGAATTTCAAATCAGTGAAAAAAAAAAAACCAAACATGTACTAACATACATCCAGTGGTTTAACAAGTGCAAATTTTATACTGGTTTATAATTGGTCCAATTTTAACTTCTATGGGATGCTCTGTTGACTTAAGCCAATACTAAGCAATGTGACGTTCACTTATAAGTGTAGGCAAATTTTCAGTTTATCAAAGCAGAGCTTTCCAATTAATGCATCAACTACCTAAACATATATCATATAGCTATATTATGGAAACAATACATCTTTATATTTAAAATATCTGAACAGCTCTATAATACAATAATTTTTTTAATAACAGTACAAACCAGAGAAAAGTCAAAAACAAGGCTGCATAGGTAAGATCATCTGCACAATTCACAAACCAATCATTTACAACAATTCTGACAAACTAAGTTACTCCAGAAACTTGGTACTTCTACTGAAAAAGGATTTAGCACTAGAGATCACATAATGTTTGTTTTCAAGGCAGACAACATGCCCCTTCACCACACTTCACAGTATTCCAGAATTACAAATACAAAATATTAGAATGGCATTACACAAGAAAAAAAACCAAAAGGAAAATAAATTTAACCACACAGCCCAAACTTCTGATTACCTACAACTGCTTTCTCACAATAATTGATAGAGGCTTCCTACAGACTGTTGTGATTAAGGAATGGCTACATTTATGTTATTCATAATGATAAAAGGAAAAAAAGAAAATATCTGGGTACAGGAAGTTATATGATAGAAGTAAATAATAAACAGGAGGTATATTGTTAAATGTAGCATGTTCAGCTGCAGCCCCATGGAGTATAGCATTCAGTACTGCTTTCTTTGCACAGAGGTGAATTTTACAGCTACTTTGGCCTATGCATATCAGTGCCCCTTTGAGAGTAAACATTTTTGCGCACACAGCAGAAATAAGAGTGTCCTCCACTTGCTGCACTGCCAGGATTTACTATCACATTTCTGAGACCAAATGTGATGGTGAAAATGCTACTAGAGATATTTGCCTGTAAATGCAGGCAGCTTCATTAAGGGTACAGCACTAAGAATGTCTCATTTTGCTCAACGGAAGCTCAGACTGATTTCATGCTGGGGCAGATCCTGTATCACAGGACAGCTTAACATCAGCCTCTGAAACTGCTGACAAGAGTAACAGGATATCTAAAAAACGAGGACCAGCTGTAATTAGTAGTGATTTAAGCCCAATGGGGAGCTAATTGCTAGCACATCAATAAATACACTGCAGAGCCTTAGGAAATTCGTGACAGGATCATTAAATATATGGCTTGTTACTAAACTTCATTTTCTTGAAACATCCCATTTCTTTCTCTACCACATGCCATCACTATGGGGAAGATACATTTCAAATAGAACATTTTCCAGTTGTGGGCTACATAGATCAGCAGAAAAATATTTATTTATCCCCTTCTTCACAACAGTCAGCCCTAGCACAAAAACTGTTCATCTGCCAGTAAATAAAAAAGCTCCAAGCATAGGAATGGTTGGACTCAATGATCCGGTGGGTCTCTTCCAACCTGGTGATTCTATGATTCTATCATTCTATGATGTCTAGCAACAAGTGAAAAGACAGGTGAGACCCATTATATACACACCCATGAAACTGCATCATGTAATTACAAAAAAAAATTAAAAATTATCCAAGAAGAAGTCCTGAAAATGCTCAGGAAGCTGACAGTGTGCCCACAGAACCAAGAGCAAGTTTTTCCCCAGGAACAAGGCCTCTGTCACTATAGCTCTCCATTACCCTAAAGCTCGTGGATTTGTGTTACTTTGCCACTTACTTTATGTTTCTAATAAAAACTAAAAGTAACGTTTTGTCTCCTAATACGGGGTCACAAAAGTTTTAGCCTTCCACTGAAAAGAAGCAATTCTGCCTCTTCAAACATACTGCATTGTAACAGAAACATTGACAGACCCTAAAACTAGTCCTAATTAAGACAAATGACAATTTTGTAATTGATTTTTCTAAAGTTATGGATTTTCTCCAAACGGTCCTGCTCTTGAGTGCACAAACATTATGAGACCTCCATGAAATAAATATAAATGTGAAGCATTGTACAAGCATCTAAGATTGAATTAACACTTTGTGGTAGTCAGAGTTAAAATGATAGTAGAAGCAGATGACATTTCTAAAAATGCATATATAAAACTGATTAAATATTTCCTAAACATAAAGTTGTCTATATTTATACATCACACAACAAAAAAAAGACAGAAATGTTTTGTATTCAAGATACTTATTAAGCTTTTCCTTTATTAGCACACCCAAGTGCTAGGGAAATTTATAAAAACAGGTACTTAATCCAGTTAAAATACTGTACAAAACAAAGAGGTTACGAATGCTGCCAGATCTCAGATTTTTTTTAAGTTGCCTATGTAGCAAAAGTAGACTTTAATTATAAGAAAAATATCATGGAAAGTATTCCAAAAATTATCTTAAGTCGAACAATAAAGTCATTAGTATGACAATGAAATCCAGATATATTCTTGCATAAATTTAAATGAATACAGGTAACTTATCAAATGGCATTTAAACTACTGTTCGCTTTGAATAGTCAATGAGTTTATCAGGATCATATTTAACAGGCTGTTCCCATATGAAATGTATTGAAATTTTGAGTAAAATAACGCAGTTTGTACTGCTGCAAGGCAAGTCCACAGTTATCTCAGTTCATCAGATCACAGGTAACATATACAAAGGTTAAACTTACTTAGGGTATGAGATCATCACAGTATTCTTACAAAAGTTTATAAACTTTTCTTGGACCAAAACCGATAGTCTTAAAAAACAACTCTTCTTCTACAGATCATACTGTACAAAACCAAAAGCACAACATGATGTAAGTGAGAGTCTTTGCTGTGATTATATGGTGTAGTGATTTTGGCACTTCAGAGTAACGAAATTTCCAATGGCACAGTTCTTATCTACAGCAGCACATAACCTGCAAACCTTGGGCAAACATCCTGTACAGGGAAACGTTCTGTCTGCTGCCAACTCTGGCGAGAGGAAGAAAAAAAGGAAAAGAAAAAAAAAAAAAGACAAAAAAAAAGCTGGTGCATGCACACAGCTGTGTCAAGAATATTAAAAAGAAGGTGAAGGACATCTTTCTACTGCTTTTCTCAGTTCCTGCTGGCAGACAAGTCTGGAGAATTTAATCGTAGCCTAGGAAGAAAAAAAAAACACAACAAAAGAACAAATTAACATTCACAACATAAGACTAAGTCTATTAAAATATGCCCAAATTAGCTCTAAGATAACTTAAATGTGAGGAAAATGTAATAATTAAATGGTAGTGACTATTAAATTGTTGGGGTTTTTAAAACATTGATGGCAAAACATTAGCATTCCACATGAAGTAACAGAAGCTGGTACACAGCAACCCTAATGCACCAGTGCAAACTTGATTTATAAACTAATAAGCGACTGGAAAGTGACTGACTGTAACAAAGGAAGTTCACGCACCAACATAGAAGACCACCCAGATTTTAAGCATTTCAAGATTTCTTTTCCCTTTAGTAATTTTTCAGATTTATTATTAAAAGCACAGCTTACCTCCTACTACATCCTAGCCTGACACCCAACTATGTGTGGTTGTCTTTACGCTGTGCTGAAAACTTTGGTTAGGTAATACACTGTCAAAGTTAAAATCTAACGTTTCTCCATCCATAAGGTCATTACGAATAATCGACTCCATGTCACAGTCCAACCGTTCAATTAACATGTCATCTAAGTCACTGGGAAGCTTCTCCTGGTGCAGGGAAACTATTCCCACCCTTCCATAGCCATTGCAACTGTTAACAGGGGCATACGGATTCATAGCATTCATCTGCATCGGGTGACTCATAGGCACTTGTAATGAAGTCTTCATTGTTGACAAACGATTTAGACCTGAAGTATGTGACATGGCATTCACTGTATGTGACAAGGCACGACCATTAACTGCAGGTGTTGGCTGGTTATGCCCTTGGTGAGGGCGAGCGTTAGGGTTCATCATTTTGTTGTGGGGTGGTTGACTGCCATAAGCCGTCATCACTGAGTTAGTGACCATCAGCACACTTTGGCCCAGTGCCCTACCACCAGCCTGGGAAACACCAGTGTCTACTGAAGCCAAGATATCATTGTGCGGCGGAGAATCAGAAGTCAGTAACTCCTTCAAAAGTCCTGCAGGGCAGTTATATTGGCTCATCGATCCATAGCTTGATTTACTGTCTTGAAGAGTCTGCATAGGAATCTGGGGCAAAGAGTTCATGCTAGCTTGAGCGTATGTAAATTTTCTGTAGTCTGGATTTGGTGAACCTATACTTGTGGTCGAGGATGCAAACGAGTAACCTGGTGTTTGCTGCATCAGGGTAGCTGATGAAGACTGGGTTGACACAGTCATTGACGCATTAGGTGACAAGAGATTAAGGTTATCCAAAAGATTTTCCATGTTCTCAGAACTGCTCATCTCTGAAAGGCTGGGCAAAGTAGAAGTCATTTTGGTGGTTGATGATGGGTATACCATGGAGTGCACATCCCCATCTCCAAGATCATCTTGCTCTGTCAAAATAGGAGAAAGTCTTCCACTTATTGTACTAGCATTAGAGCTAGTTCTAGGTCGAAAAGTACTCCAGTTATCAAAGTCATCATTACTGTGAGAGCTCGGACTTGCAGGCCACTTTGAGAACTGTGACCCAGGGCTGTCACCATTTCCCTCTTGACCAGACTGAAGGGATGCTTTTTTTTTGGCAGCTCTGCCTCTGCTTTTGGCAAACTTGCTGTTGTTATCCATGGATGCTGCTCGCCTCCTAGGAGATTTGCCACTCTTTCCTCCTTCAGGATTGAGCATCCACCAGGAACTCTTCCCTGTTCCCTCATTCTGCACTCTGATGAACTTGCTGTGCAGAGACAGGTTGTGACGGATTGAATTCTGAAAAACAAAAGAAAGTGTAATAAGTGAAGGGAAAAAAAGCCTCTTTTATTGTGTATTAATACCTGTCTTTGCAAATATACTCTCATTTTTGTTAGAAAACATCGGGTAATCACGAAATGGGAAAACATGCCAGTCTGGAAACATCTTTTATCAGCTCACCACTCAGAACTGGCTGAAACAAGCTTGCAGAGGGCTGCCATGTCAATTTATCTGGCACGTGGCTCTATCACATCTGACATTCTAGAACGTTACATAAAAAACTGAAGGAGCTGTTCTGAAACACAAGTTTCTCATAAAGGAGACAAAAAATATCTGAAGACCAAGGAGACGACAACTGAAGATCACATTATCAACTTCTAATCAGTTGAACCTGATTGCATTTCAAGATTTACTTTTCTTATTATTTTATGCAAAGTTCAGGAATGCTAGAATCTGTTCTATTGTCCTTATAATGGCACCTCACCATGCGCACACATACACCCCTAAGCCCTGTGAACATGCCAGCATGTAAGTATTGCCACTGAACAGTAGTGAGGTTTAAGTTACTTGTGTTATGTGAGAAAACAAATATGGAAAATCAGTTGAGGATTAAGTTGTAATTTTTATAAACAAACATTACAAATTGCATAAGAAATCATAAGGGAGAAAGGAAAGCAAACAGCATAGAGCAAAACTGCATTTAAAACTCCAGTCATAAAATCATCGTTCTCATTCAAAACCAACATTTTAATATGCAAAATTGACTCTTCTCATATTTTGTTGTTAAATAAAAAAAAAATCCAAAAATCCAAAAGCCAAGCCCACAGATTGACCTGCTAACAGGAGACTACCTTTTTGCATCACCAAGTTGTACATAAACACTGTTCTCCTCATGTAATTTTCTGCTGAGCACACGTAAAGAACATTATATCAACAGAAAAACTGTCCTATATTTTAAGATTATTTCTAACAAAATGCCACAAGTTCAGAGAGTGCTGAAAGACACAGCCATAGGTGTTGATAAGAGGGTGGGACTGTGGCATGGTCTGCATGGGCTCCCTTGGTCTGCACGAGGACTGCAATTCTTGCAGAAAAAATAGGAGGGAACCACAAAATAACACATGCAAGGCATAAACCAGAAGTTAAACCTCAGTAGGAGAGAAACCAGTGATGCAGTAGCTGCCTTCCACTCACAGACATTTTTAGCAGATTTTCTGAAGAAAAAAATCTGGAGGAACAAAAATGGAAAGACTGTCTTTAGAAAGCAATAGTAAGGCTGATCTTGACAGGCAGGCCAAAAGGCCAGTTATCCCAAAACAATAAATGGCTATCAGACCTGCAAAAATCCTTTTCTGCCTTTCCTGCCCCTCTCCTTCCATCTACCTTCTCTAAGTTTTTAACATCAAGACCCACTACAGCACCACATCAAGAAGATTGATACAGCTCAAGGAGCTTTGCACACCTTGTGAGGCAAACCAGAGGACACAGGACACAGCCACTGTTCTGGTGTCTCGTTGCTTTTGCCCTGTTTTTAAAATCCAAAGTGCTGCCAGTGACACAGCAACATCTCCAGAAATGTCTTTCTTCACCTATTCTACTCTACTCTAAGCATGGCAACTAGCTGTTCAATCACTATACTAAGGAGTCAAACGACATGCCTAACCTTAGAAGACTTTCCAACCCTTCCTTCCCCTCCAAAGAACCATGTTTAACAAATTGCCCCAGTTAAATAAACACCAGCAAAGACGTGAGTATTTCCTTACTCAGTTCTGAAAGGAAGCCATTCTCATATCAACTAATTAACGCAGGATGGTGCCTCTTCAATGCAGGTAATGCTGTAATCAAAAGCTTAAACTCTCTCAAGCTACAGGGTGCTAGGGAAGGCCTTGAAATTTTATTTTCACCAGGTACAGATCATATATCAGGAGGCTAGGCCCAAAAATCCATCTTTTCACTTGCCCGCGGCCCCAAGGGCAAACTGAGAAGCCTCATGAGGCTGATTCAGCACATCCTATTGATTTCACTCAAGGGCCACTGCTGAATCCTCAGCTGACATCAAGTCTAGGTCTAGAAATGTCACAAGAAAGTTGTTCTGCATGTCTGTTGATTAAAAAACCTCCTGCGCTAGTTCATTTTTTTTACTGTATTTTGTAAACATACCCAGTAGGCTCAGGCTTACTGTTTACTATCAAAATAGGCATAAAAAACACACCAAACATCAGGCAGAGAAAATATTGTGCTCCAGTTCAGTTCTCTCTTCTCTGCAACAGAAGAGTTAAATATTTAAGAAATCGCTGCTATTCCTTAGTCATCAAAAATGTTATAATCTGGTATTATTGTACTGAGGACATCTGAGGTCTCTCTTTGAGTAACAGAGCTGTCTCCTAACTCTGCCAGCAATGAAAAAAAAATTTTCCTAACAGGAAAAGGTTTGCGGCCCAGAGCTTGTTACATAAATTCCTGTTTTTCACGCAGCCAGCAGGACATTAAAGAAGCTATGATTTACTAACTTGGAAAAAGTGTTGAAGAGGTAAATCTTGTGAAAATATGCACTGCTGTTAATGATGTTGTGTCTACAAATCTTTGCCAGACACAAACATGACCTGATAAAAAAAGTATAGTTTCAGCAGTGGATCTTGGCAGCCGGAGAAGCGGCGTGGTTGTCAGCAGTCAGGGCACTCGGCAGCACCTCCTGCCCCAGCATGTTATGAGACACCTCCAGCTGCAGCTTTCAGCAGGACTTTGAAGCAAAGCCTCCAAAACCTGGCCTGAATGACATGAAAAGCAAGCGGCTGAGTTTTGGGGCGGGTTTCCATACAGGAGTGATGCATGCCAGATTGCTCCAAGAGCATCCACACTGGAATTTTATCAAACCCTTGTCAGGATGGCAGCAGGGCTGCTGCCACCTGTGGGGTGTTTCCTGGGATTGAGTTTCTGCCTTCAAGATAAAGCACAAAGAGCCTCTGCCCCTGTTTGGTCTGCAAACCAACTTTCATGCCATACTTTGGCATACAGACCGGGAACTATGGATATGCTTATCACTATTCACTGATTTAAGAGCAAAAATATGCACAACCAGTCTCTGCTAAATGCAACCTGAAGGGCACATACCACCTAGTAAATCTTGTGAAGCCAAGAAAACAATTCAAGTCTCCTCATTTATACCATTCAGTTGCATTTCCAACATTTCCTGAACTGCACTTCTGCAAGAACGCCCTGCTTGCTGCTATTCTAAAAATAAAAAAACTTCGAAGTGCTTTACATTTTTAAACAATTTTTTTAAAAGTCTCAATCATTTAATCCCTGGGTGCAAGTAGCTCTTCTGACATCTAATTGCCTTTAAACCTCAGAGATATTCATATTAAAATATGCAATTTAATTTTAACCTGATTGATTGTTGAAAAACATCACACCCTTACTACAACTAAAGTTGAGGTACTTAATTATTTTTTTCATTAAACTGCTTTGGCATTTTACTAACACAGAGAAACATCACAAAACATCGTTGCTTTGTTAATCCTAACACTGTAGGCCTGTACTTATTGAAGAGAGACCGTACACTTATGCCGACCATCTTTCCTCCACCTCAGCCCTTCGAGCATGCAAGAGAGGGAAGCTGCTGCAGACCTCCTGTTTAATCCCACTGCAAACCTTTCCAATTAGGATCTAACTGTGCATCTGTCAGAATTTGGGGCGCTGCAAGACCCAAACTTTGTAAAAGCACCTGTGAGCGCCCATGGTCTCTCCTACCCCATTCAACCTCACCATTCACAGTCACACACCCATTCCACCACAGTGCTGTGATAGCAACCAAAAGGGAGAGCAATGTGTGGATGCAACATTTGACACATTTTACGAAAACAAGTGGGTTTTGTACTAAGGCAGAACTGGCCTCTCAAGGCCAATACAGCCACATTGAAGTGGGAGGCCATAAAAGCAAGGCTGCTTCCACAATACACAGGTCAAAATTTTAAGTCTATTAATACTGTCTAATGAGTCCCTGCTGCTTTTTCTTCCAGAGGACTTCTCAGCAGTCCATTGCTTCTTCCTACACCTCATCCAAGGGGGTAGTCTACATATGTTACTGGTCAGCTTGCACTGCCATCAGCTGAAACAGTTGCAAATACAGACTGGTTGCAAATACAGTTAATAGACTGTTGTTCTCATATGTCTCAAAAAAAAAAAAGTCTAATATAGATTGGGAAGCTGGAGAGAAACTCTCAGAGAATATGATGCTCAAGACTATTTTTGCTATGACACTCTAAGATAACCACAACAGGAACATGCCGGGCAAAAAGGTCAATGTCAAGGACTGGTAGAAGAGAAGTTGAGACTCATTGGCTAATATCATCACTGTTGAGATGTGTCTGCCATGATCACTGGTGGCGCATGAGCCAGTCGTATTATCGTGTTGTGTTACTGACAGCTTACAGGAATATACAGAATCATACAGCCTAGTCCCTCTGTGGAGAGAGAAGGGAAGAGCCAGGATTTCCACATGCTATTAAAAAGCATATCAGACTTCACTCTCAAGGTCTGTGTATGGGGACTCAACAGCAGGTCCAGATGCCCAAAACCCTTCTTTTGGAGCCTCAGGGTCAAGCACCATTCTAAAAAGAAATCATAAAACTCCTAGGAAAGTACACAAAGGACAGAAGAAGAACATTTGCTCACGGTTCTTTCAACATTAACAGCCAGGCAGTAGCAGAGTCTAACCATGGCAAGTGGCACCACATAACACCTGTCCAAGGCTGAGATAGACCATATCTGGCAAAACAAGCAGGTCTGCTTGGAACAGTTACATCAACTACATCCACTTTGCTGTTGTTTCCAACTGTTCTACCACATTTGCAGGGGCAGGATGAAGAGGCTAAGGAGGAAAGAGAACATTGGTACCTTCAGATGTACCAGAATAACCAGAATTGGTACAAGAGTCTGGTGTAAGGCAATCTGGTTTGTCTTACCTGGTGACTGTGAGAGTTCAGATGCAGCTGCTGCACATGGAGCTTGGGGTTACCTCAGAGCTAGTGTGGGACATCCAGAAGTGTTTGGTCAACAAATAGCACACTTGTTCATAAACAGCCTTAACTATATTTCTCTCTTAAAAGGGTTCCTGATACTACGATGTTCACTAAGACAATCGCACATCTGGCTACAGTGTCAGAAGCTTCAAATGCTGATGAAATAGCTATCTTTGCCACTCAACTGTAGGATTCTTTGATTACAACTCAGAAACCTTCTCTGTTGTCAGATAAAAGAATGGACAGAAAGCATGTCATTTCGCCTCAGGTCAGAGTCATATTTAGAAGATGCTGGCAATTTGCCATCTGCAGCTGCATGAAGTTGGAAGGGCAGGATTTCCTCCCAAACAGGTCATGCTTTTTTGGGTCCTTTGTTCTTCAGGGGAGCAGTGTGCGCTTTTGTTTGACTTAATTTTTGTCTTGTGCTGTTATACAGTTAAGAAGTGTCAGCTGCAAAAAGGGCAGAAATACTTCAATCTTACCACAGGGACCCCACAATCTTTCTCTGTGCTTTTCGTTACAGATGTTGGCATAACCAGAGCCTTTCTCAGGCCGTCACCCATGAAACATCATCTCTAAACACAGACACTTTCACAGACTTTCATTTGACAAGATTTCAGCAATGCATCACTTGTTCCATGCATGAGCACACAAGAATGGTATAGACTGTATGTTATCGCCACATAGTCACTATACATGTTTCTGCTGCACAGAGGTGGGGGCTCCTGTGTCCATGTGTCAGTGGCATTAAGCTACCCCCTGCACATTTTGCAGTTAAATCCACACATTCAAACTCTGATACACTTCCTTCTCATAGCTGTAGAAAACTACAAAACTCCGTACACCAAAAGGGCTTGGCCATCCTCCAGGTTGCATCCTGCTGTCACACATGGCACCAGGGACTGGGTAGGATGCCACAGCCACTGAAGCTTTCTCCTCTGAACATGGTATGTACTAACGCAAAACACATGCGCAGCTCCCAGCACTGATGTTTAAGGGATTTGGCTATGCATACTCACACGTCATAACTGGCAACTCTACTGACATGTGTTTGAGTAATTCCCAATTGGCTGCCCAGGGAGGTGGTTGATTCGCCTTCCCTGGAGGTGTTTAAGGCAAGAGTAGATGAGGTCCTGAGGGACATGGTTTAGTGTTTGATAGGAATGGTAGGACTCGATGATCTGATGGGTCTCTTCCAACCTGGTGATTCTATGATTCTATTGCTATCCACAGATACCCTCCTCTTCATTTTAGGCAGACTCCTTTGAAGCAGTTTTCCTTAATGGCAGTTTGGACATTTCTGATGAGATGGCAACACCTGCCTACTTTCCCTACACAGGCGGTGTTCAGAAAGAACGAGCATAAAAACCACAAACAAGGTGAAGTATGAGAAATACACACAGGCCAAGCACACACCTGGATAGCGTTCCACATGTGATGACCCCAATGAAAACGTCTTATGACTACCCTTATGTATTCTGTGCCTCTACAAGAGAGAGAGAGCCACAGCCAGGTTAACTATCACCTACATCAGTGTCAATACTCTGTTTTATAAATATATAATATCAACAGAGCATATACAAATACATAAACATTTGCTAGCATTTCAAAGCCAAGGAAACTAAGTGACACTGATTAGGAAAATCAACAGATAAAGACGCCTACAAAAACTGTAAGATTTTTTTTAAAGGGATTTGTCAAATGTAACTTCCTCCCTCTCTGGTAAAATCATCTGGGAAGCAGAGACAGCCAATAGGCTTGTCTAAAAGCTATCAGTTTTCAAGAGTGAAAGAAAGTCAACACTAAGAAGGCAGCACAGTGTTACTAAAAAAAGAAAAAAAAAAGGCAAATAGCCATCAGGATAAAGCAAAAGTTATGAAATGTAGAAAATAAGGAAAGACATAAATATCAGATTAAAAAACCTCAAAAAAAAAACCCCAAAAAGCCATCAGGATAAAGCAAAAGTTATGAAATGTAGAAAATAAGGAAAGACATAAACATCAGATTAAAAAAACTCAAAAAAAAAACCCCAAAAAAACCCAAAGCTAGCAGACTTAACTACGTATTTGCTGATCCACAGAAATCCTAGCACTGCCTTTACAAAACTCAAGCGGTAAGCTTTCTATTCCAACAGACAGAAACAAGTTTTGACAAACATAAGGATTCTGTATTTGTAAATAAATATTTCTGTTTTCCACATATATATGGAACATATAGATATAGATATATAGGCATATGTACATATATAACTTAGGATGAAGAAGCACTTCCCAAGTTCACTAGTGACACAGGAGGCCAACACTGAGGCCTCATGGAAGAACATAATTTCAAAGTCAGGATGCCCTTATAAATGGGGCCTCTTCTCCTCCCTCTTCAAGCACTTTCAGATCTCTGGCCTTCACAAACAACCTGTGCTGCAATTTTATGTCAGTAATGCAAAAACAGCAAAGCAGGAGTATGCATGCATAACCTGTGTGCTCTGACATCAGTCCCAAATAATATCACAGAAAAGCTGATAAAGGATTCAACTAATAAACCATCAGGGTCAGGGATATAATTAATGTCCTTCAAAACAGTCCCACAGAATATAGGCCATCCCATATACAAGGAAAACATACCTTTTGTTCATTAAAGGTAAGATAGAGAAAACCTGCAGATATGCCAACGCCACAGTGACAGTGCAGCCAAGATAAGCACCACACTCCACCACTGATGTGTGCTCATCAAAGGGATTAAAATAATTAGAATTATCTGTAGGATAGTAAGCCATGAGGAAGGCTGCTGTGCCTTGTAACAAGCAGGTAGCTCTACTACAATCATCCACTGTAGGCTTTAATGCAGCAATCAGGAATGCAACTGTTGAAGGGATGTAGGCACCACAGCGGTAGCAATGGTTTGAAGCAAGCTGTTCTTGAATGCAAAGCACAAATAGGTTATTGCTAAGAAAACACGAATCACAACTACAAACAAAATATATTTAACTAAATAAACAAATATTTGGAGTAATAAAGTAGCAGTTCATCCATACAATGCCAGAATGACTAATAGTTTAAATTTTTTTCTATTACTATAGTAGAGATACCAAAGGGTGTTTATTTCTTTTCAGCCAGTGGGAATAATTATGATCAGTAGAACAAAAAATGTTAATCACTCATTTCCTGTTTAACAGAGAGCCTGTTTCACCTCTGCTACTCTCCACAGTTACACCCAATTCATCACAAAGACTACTGCACTGTTTATAGAAGGCTTCCCCCTTCTTTTCTTTCTAAAACTAAGCTGTCTTCTATTGACATTCATTAGCTCTAATGAAGAGGTACAGATGTGTACATGCTAAGTATGTCAATAGCAGATAATCTTTAAAGAAACATATTCTCACCAATAACAAGCAATAAGGTGAGAAATAGGCCAAAGTCTCAGTGTAAACCACAAAGGTGAGAAAGATCTAGTCCAAAACCAGGACATATTTTCTGCACATTCTCCTTTGTGGACATGCAGAGAACTTCCAAGGATCCAGGGATTATGAAAAAAAAAAGGAAAATAGGTATGATTACTCAAACATTAAAAGCAATCATTTGCTGCTTGTCTATTTAAAAGCAGAAACAGACCTTACCCTAAATGTTTGGGTTCAGTTGGATATTTTACCAGGACTCCGCACATCACTTCATCTTCATGGATCACAACTACTTTTTTCACAAAGTCACTGATAATCTAAAGGCTTGGAAAGATTGTCATGACCTGATGGACCTTCAAGCAATGGACTACACACAACAGTGGAAAATAAGTAAAAACTGAGGCTGGTAAAACACAGCGGGATGGACAGAGACATGGGTTAAGTCCATGACACTTGCTCCAGTGGCTGTAATGCCGACAGCCTAGCCATGGCAGAAGAGGCTCGAGAACTTATTTCACCTGCAGCAAATACCCACTGCCTGACACAAGACCTCTCCTTAAGGACACAGAGAAGAAGCAGCTGCCAGCTTACAGCCACGGATCCATAGATGGAGCCAAGGACACCTGTAAAACTGTGCCAACAACTCCAACAACACACAAACTCATCTGACAAGGGCAGCATAGATGTTTGCAGGAGAGCCACCAAGCTTGTCTGTATTTCTTATCTTGAGAAGTGACATACCAAGGGGATGTAACAGATACAATAATGTAAAAAGTTGAGTTAATAGAGTCTTTGTGCAGATTTTTTTAGAAAATAAATACATCTACTTATTACACTTGTACCAGCAGAGCAGAGGGAGTCTTTACCTTCAGCAAAGCAAAAGAGCCAAATTCTCCGGACATGGGTGTCACTGAATACTAGCTTTTTCTGAAACAAAGAGTCAATGAAAGAAGCAAGCTTCCTTTACAGCAGAGTTAGCTGTGCCCCACAGGAAATCCCTGGCTGAAGGAAACAGCAAGTCTCGTAAAAAGAAGGGCAAAGCCTTCCATTTACAGGCTGAATGGTATCTTATGCGACATTGCACTATGCACTCAATCTTTCTTTGACTACAGCAAGCGCAAGGATAAGCTAGCAAAATTTTAGTGCAGACCTGAAAACTATGAAAAGGAAAACAGAGTTTGGAGAGTGGAGATGTTTGTTTTAGTGCAACTTTATAGATTCTTTACTGTATCTAGTGGTAAAGATGCTGAAAGTTTCACATTTGTAAGGGGACAGTGTCGGCACCACAACCACCCTCTGGATTTCACCTAATGTTATAAATATCTGATGTTGCTGTAGTACCCAAGAGAAACCATGGAAAGAAGACAGTGACATTTCTCTTTCCTAAAGTTTCTAGTGCATATGAGTGCAGTCAGTGTATGAAGCCACTGTTTTTACGATTTGCTTTCCTATAGCATATTCTCCCTGTATCTGCCTCACACGTAAAACCAAAAAAACCCACATCATTTTCTTCTTTAAAAAAGTTAGCAGAAAACATAGATTTATTAAGTTTTTCTTAAAATAGTTTAAGCAGTTCAGTTTTAAGTTCTTTGAACTACTGCATCATCTCAAACACATATATAAAGGATATTGTCTTACACAGTCATTACTGCTTCGTTTTCTTTTTGTACTGTTTTCCATACTTGTTCTTTCTTCCCAAAGCTACAAGAAGTAAGCACTGATTTCAAGTTACCCCTTTTTGTGCACGCACATTCACTAGGTATTGTGTTTCTACTCAGCTGTTTTTAACATAGTTTGCCTTGGTACTTTTTTCCCCACTACGACAGAAGCATGCCAGACCACCAGCACACTCTCTTTGGGAGAGTTCTTTCCAATTCACGCTTACTCCCATAGCCTAGTAGATTTTATGTAATATGATTTACTACTACAATACCCACAAAAAACCTTCATCCAAATTTCATTATAGCCTTGAGCTATATTCCAGTGTGCACTGCCCCTCTCCACTGTCTAGCCAGTTGCAGTCACCTCTCTTTCACATAACATGTGGTTTGTGCTCAAAAGGCTTTTAGTTTATTTTCTCACAAGAGGATCTCATGAGCCAGAGGACTCCTGATGGGCAGTTGCACTGTTCATGACAGCGTGTCCCTCTTGAATGTTGCCTTCCGTGACATTCTCCAGGCTGAAGTTTCAAGAAATGCTGGCACTCATCACTGGGTTTTATGACATCTGTTCAGTATTATAAACCCACAGTTGCACGATCTTGCAAAACATATAGAACCAACTCTGAACTAAGCTACTCCCACACACATTCATAGTTTCAGTAGGCTATGGGAGGCAGAGTACTATTTCTCAGGACAAACTGGACACACAGAGGAGGGAAATCTAAAGGGTAATTTTTTCCTTCCCACCAGGTTTGGAAGCATTCCTATTCTCTCAGTACTGTAGGCTGTGCTCTGTACTTAACAGACTCTTATTAAATCAAAGGACTATTTACAATCTACATACTGGCAAGTCCACATTCCCATAGAACGACATCTGGCAACTGTGGCTTAAACCATCAACTCTCTACTTACTTGCTTTCCTTCATCCCAAACAAGAAAAGTAGAAAGGAAAAGAAAACCATGAGTTTATTGACAGGAATGGAATTAACAGATAAAGCCCAAGAGCTCTGGTTCACCAGCATTAATCATAATATGCAAACATCCCCTTTTTGTGAAGCAGTAAAATATTACAATGAGGACAATGAAATGAAGATTAGCCACATCACTGTGGCTTGGGACCTTTTACATACACACCTGCTGCTAGTACAGATACAGGATCACACTGGACAAAAACACCTCACTGTGGGATACTGTTATGCAAAAACTCACTTGGTTAGGCTTTTGGGGTCAAATGAGGTCTAATTTATCTCCCCTCATTACTATTTCTCTCCATTTGATATACGTAAGGAGATTGGCCTCACCATGGGTATGTGGAGCAGACCTCATTCATTTTCTCATTTCCCTGGACAGAGCCTGACACCAGGAGCCTTTGGGCACACTGGGGACTGCCAGATGCAACAGGAGGTGACCCAGGAATTATGTTGCCATCACCCTCACCAGTTCTAAGAAGAAACTGTCTTTTAAAAGCCTTCCACCAGCCTTCACTAATCCCACAAACTTGAAAAGCTCTCACCAACTTTCTGGTTAGGTTTTCTCCTCCTTGAGGTCATAGTCTTCACTTGGTGCAAACTTCATCATTGCTCCCTATCTCCTCCAATTAAAAGCCCTCATGTAACCTGTCAGCCTAAGCCTGCCTGGCTAATTATTCAGATTAAAGGACTGCAACATCCAACATCCATCCTCAATCACAAAGGCTGCCATGGGTCTCCCATCCCTCCCACAATTTCGCCCAAAGATGGGGAAGGCAGAAGAGCTCTCCTTTAGCTTTGCCCAGATGTACATCAAAGCAATATGGCAAAACCAAAGCCAAGAAAGAGATAAAATGCCCTAATCAATTCAAAGGGACACAACAATGAAGTCTCAAGACATTCTACAAGAGCTTGTTCAGTATTTGCCTCCTTCTACCCACTTCTGCTTAAGTATCACAGTTCAGTTTTTCCCTCTTGCAGATGTTCAGACAAGACAGCCTGCTGCATGGCTCTAAAGATGTGCATGCTCTTTTCTTGAGTGAATTGGCTTCCTAGGTCAGAATAGGGCACTCATTTCAAAAATAATCATAATAAAAAAATACTACAGGACACAAATTTACATCAGATTAAAAATAGCAGGAATGTCACCAGTAAGATCTGTCATTTGCAATAGCTATCAAGACACAGGAAGTTATTTATTCTCTGGATCACATAAGGGCCTCTCTGAAAACAACAATGAAACAGAAAAAAAGCAGGTGTATTTACTGAGGCTTATTTTTAAATATTTATGTAGCTAAGTTTTTTTATGGAGTTTTACAATAATTTGTCATGGATACATCTATGGTTTTATGTCCACATATTTGTTAAACTGGTAAACTCCAGCAGACACTGCAACCTTTGCAGCTCTAGTTTAATTTTTTGATCGTTTTCAGTTTTTACAGGGAATGTTTCCATGTTTTCATTTCATTTTAAAAAGAAATTAAAGTATTCCCCTAGAAAGTCAGGTGTTCTCAAGTATTTTGTTTGTTGAATATTTATGTAGTCATAAATTATGCACAATATTTGGCAAGACCTGCTCTTCTCTGTTAAAACATTTTGTTAAAACGTTTTGACGTTTTCAGTTATTGTTTAGATCCTAGTCTTAGTATGCTTCAGCTGCTCACAGCAGCAAAGAGGAAATAAGCAATATTTTAACTTATATCACACTGTAACAAGTTGAGGTGCTTATGCAGCAATATGCTGCCTATTCAGTATTTTCAACTTTCTTCCTGTCCACTGCTGACTTACAACAGCAAGAAGATAACTCATAATTTTACACAGCTTTGCAACCTGTAAACACAGCTATGATTTGGCTCACAGGCATGGTCAGGACAAAATACAAAAATAAGCAAGGAAGAGGACATTAAAAAAGGAGCATTTGCTGAAGGTTGGTTTTGAAACCATAGGAAAACCAATGAAGCTCTTCTGGAGTTGGCTCGCCCACACCCAGACATTGCAGGTGATACAGGTGGAAGAGGCAGAGCCCCAGAAAGTCCCTGTTTGCCCACATTCACCCTGACACTGAGGCAAAGAGTTAGAAGAGAGAATTGGAACTATGTGGCATCCCTGAAAAGTTTTTGGGTTTTATTTTTTTTAAGTAACTGTCATCTATTTCCATTTCTTTTTGTGTTACGTATTCAAACATGAAAACATCCAAGATAGTGCTTTGATTGATCCTGCTCAAAGAAATACATTAATCCCTAAGAATAATCATAGACATGTCTGGCTCGTACAAATCTGCAGTGATTTCTACACAGTACGGCTGGCTAATAAAGGCCACAAAAACACACACACGCAAAAAAAGCAGGCTTAAAGGCCTTTTACCCTAAGAACAAACCTGCCAGAGAGCGGCAGTGACATAAGGTGCTTGCCTCTTGGCACAGCTAAGCGAACACTGCAACCTTTGCATCAGCTTGCGTGACTCCTCTGCATTTACACAAGAGGCTGCCCCACTTCTCAAATGGCCTTAAAATATAGATTTTTCTTAATCAGGTCTGTTAGCAGACCCACATCCTTTCTACTGTAGCCATTCTCAGCTTGAAGCCCACGGACTCCCACTTTTAAAATTCTTCAGAAGGCAACTAAGGGAGGTAGCGGCAGTCAAATGTCTTCCCTCTGGCTGCACCGGCTTTCCTATAATCCTGGCTTACAGCTGCACCACGGGAGGAAAGTAGACTTAAAATTAAGTTGCTGACTCTAGAAAAAGAGCCAGAATCACCTAAGAGTAAACCTAGCCCCCAGACTTTGTCAAAAGAACAACTTAAAGAATAAACGCAAAGGAGATTAACACAAGTACGATGTCAAAGTACACTCAAACAGCAACAGCTTCTCGACAAACACCGAGGGGTTGTAAAACACAGAATATTTAAGAAACCAAGGAGAACTCATAACCCCACAGCCTGTGCATGAAGGGAAGCTCTCCCAGACCAGGTTCTGGCACCTGGTAAACTCCAGCAAATATTTTTTATTGTAGCGATGCAGCACAACTCATGGAGACCATAACCAGAAATGCAGCCAACCCAGATGATTTCAGAGTAAGGAAATCTTACAGGAGATATGTTGTCTAACAGAGATGGTGACAATACCATTCTTCCATGCACTTTGGGGCCTACTGGTTCTCCTTTCAGCTGCCAGGAATAGGGGAGAGATGCAGTAGCAGAGAAAAGTAGTTTAGAGGGGGACAGCCACAAACCCATCAGCAATGTTCAGAGGGGATAGGGGAAGAGGGACGCTAGTCAGCTGACTCCTCTCATTCCTGCCACAAAGGTCAAGAAGACTTTGAGATCTTTTCTACAGAGAAACCTGTTGGCCCCTCATGTGCAGGGAACAAAAAAGAACAGGTCTCAGGTTACAAAGCTCTGCCAGTTTGTGGTCACCTTACCATAACAGTAAAAAGATATGGGAGGAATAACCCCAGTAACAGCATTAACAGAAAAGGATTTATAGGCTGTGATTCTTCATCATACAGCAGTTTCTTCGTAGCTGCTCAATGAGCACATCAGATACAAGTCATTTACAACACCAAGGGAAGGAGTGATGGATGCTGAACCAGGCAATGGTTTTCTGAACACTTTGGGTTATCCAGCTCCTCCGAGATAGTTGCGGGCTTACAGGGTGGTAGGACCAGGGGCTACCATTCAATTTATTCTTAAGCTGTTTCTGCTTCAAATTAAATCAAGAACCTGAAGCCTAAGCAGCAGCTTCAAAATAGAAAGGTTGTTTGTTCAAATAGACACCCAGAAAGCATCCCTACGAGAGCTTCAGCTGAACACAATCTTGATTCCCAAGCTCTGCTCACTAAGCAATGTGGCCAATGTGACATAAGTTTCTCCGTGCAGAAGACACTCCTCCACACCTCAGTTGCCATTCCCTGAACCTGCAAAATTACCAGACTGAAGCCCATCATTAACCAAGACTTTCCTCCTCCTTCTTCTCCTCCCACCCACACCATGTTTACTTTATTTCTACCAGAATGATGACATCTCCAACACCAAGACTGAACACTGGTGCCTTCTCCAATGAAGAAACCAATTCCTCCACACCAATTCCCAGTGGTAAAGCTGTCAGTAAACATGTCTCAAGAATTCAATACATTCATTATGGACAAAACTTATGCTACATGAACTTCACTGCTTATTTCTCTACGTCTGAAACTCATTTTTTATAAGTGTATTAAAACATTATAATTAACATTGCTAACGTTACTGACTGAAGATCTGCTCTGCTTTGCTTCTATTTTTCCTCTGCCTAGATTTCGATACAATGTGCTTAAATCTTTTTGTTTCCCTTTCATTTGGAAGATTAGTTTCTAAGCAATCCTATGAGCCCCGAGATAAGAGAAAAGGCAGTAAAGGCAGTATAAAGACTACTTGTGGAGATTAAAGACCGCAATGGCAATCACGAGTCACACAGAGGGGGCTGACACCCTCACTGGTATTTTGACTCTCTCAACCCCTTTGCAAAAGTCTAACACAACAACAACAAACAGCTGTGAAAAATAACTTTTTCTCCCAGATGCAGATCTCCCAAATGAGTCGACACACAAAAACTTGCAACATGCAGTAAACTCCCCTCTCTTATCTATAGCACCACTGCTAACAGGCACTCCTGCCAGCCCAGTGCCTACTTGTATATGAAGATATGGAGGGAGAAAAAAAGGTGCCTGGCACCTTCGTCAGACATTCAGAAAATACCATTTGCTCCAGCACAGAGAAGGAAGCAAACAGAAAGCACTGCAAGCTCCACTTCTCAGCCATGGCAGCACGCACGCACATGCACACGCACTTCCTCTGGCTTCAAGAAAACAATGAAGTGTGGGGAGGCTGACTCTTATATAAAGTACATACCAGTTATGTGTAAAATTAGGAAAGCAGCTGCTTTGAAAGCTCAGTCACCCTTTTATGATCAACACGGCTTTAATTAGTATCCATCTGCTTCCTGTTTTATACTACAAGAAGTAACTTTCACCTGTTTCAGCAAAACACGCCTTCCCCCAAATGCAAGTGCGTGCATACAAACACATACAAAACATTAGCAAACATCATTACTCTTAAGTATTTAAGATCAGAAATCCTTTCTCTGAGTATTTGAGGTATTTATTTGCTTTTTTAAAAAGCTATGCTTTGACAGAGTCATCAAATTTCACACCCCTACACCTTTAAATCACACATATTGTATGCTTCACCATTAATATGGATTCATTGGCACATGGGGACACCAAAAGGGGTTGGAGCCCCGCTGTACTGGCACTGCCCTTCAGAGAGCCTGCCCAGCGGACTCAAATGGAAGCGGGGGCTTTTCCTGAGGTACGTCACACACATGAAAGGATTTATGAATAAACAATGGCAAGGCTGATACTTAAGAGTGGATTCAAACTCACCCCATTGTTTGAGGAAAAGAAACAACACACAGAAGAAAAATATTACTGAGGGAGGAAATAGCTTCACCTTTGAATTTCCTGACATTTTTCCTCCCACGCTTTTCCCCTTCATGTGTCAAATATTTATTTATTTTGCAAGGAGAAGACAAGTGAAAGTTAAGTACACCACTAAAGCTACGTGCTGTCAGACCTGCCCACCTCTCCTACATGGAGTAGCTACCAGCACTTGAAAGCTTGCCAGGTGCGTGGTATCCTGAGTGCAAAACAAGAACAAGCAAGGTACCAGAAGAAAGAATTGCTTGGCAATGGTCAAGCAAGGAGCACCGCCTGCCTGCTCCTAGGCCCAGCTAGAAGCACAAGAAGAGTGGTGAGTGCTGAGAGGAAAAGCACTTGTAAGGGCTCTCCATGAATTTTGTGCAAAGCTTTCTCAAATGTAAAGCTGTTCGTTGTGGAAAGGAGCTTTCCGAGCACACTTTCAGCATCAGTTACCACCTCCAACGCTTCTGCCAAAATATATCTGGTAGTCACTCAACTCTTGCTTCAGTTTTAGTGTGGTAGGAGATCATTCTCTCTTTACAGTTAACAACCTCAACTTCAACAGCTTTCCCAGACACACAAAACTTACCTAACTCTTAATTATAGTTATCTCTCATAGCATCTTGGAGCTGCTTCCCAAGGTTTTGGACCTGTACATCTGCAGGTTCCATGAGATTCACCACCAGAAGGCTATTTTGGAAGACTGAGATTTTTTTCGTCCCCAATTGATTTGAAATCTTAAACCATTTGCTAGGTGGAGGATTTAACTTTCCAGAGACTGCCAATTAAATAAGATAAACCTATACACTCCAGTATCAACCATGGCAAACGCAATTATTCCCCTTTCCCACTTAGTGACAAAAAACCCCCAGTTTTTCTGACACCCTTCTTATTAGGGAACTTCTCCATTTCATTCTTTGGGGCTGGAAGTAAAAGAGAAGGGTAATACAAATATCTGAAGACTGAAAAGTAAAAAAAAAAAAAAACCAATCCTAGTAAACAGAATTTCACAAGTTACCCCTGATGTGGCTATTCATGGTGTTATTGAGAGCAACCAGCCCATGTCCTCTTCCATCCTCTACATGATCACTCAAGAGGAGATCACGTTGTTGGCTAGACCAGAAGTGTCAACACTGACAACCCAATGCTGTTGTTTGTGAGGCTCAGAATACTCAGACTAGAAATTCATTTGTAGCATACTGCAATTTGTTATTAAAACAGCACCTGAAGCACTATCTCTCTGCACAAACATACAAGGGGAAATAGAGATATTTGTCCAGCGTTACTGAAGTCCAATAAAGACTAAGAATAGTCATTCAAAAATCAAGATTTGGCCTTGGTTTGAGACCTCACAACTTCTAAAAGTTCTTACCAACTCTTATGCTATGTCTTTGGCAGTAGAGACAGGATTTTGTATGTACACTAAGGGAGGTACTAGTGGAACAAGTTCTGCATCCAGAGGGAAAAAAAATCAACTACAGACAAGCAGGCTTCCAGGCACAATGCTCTGAGCACCTGAAATCGATGAGAAAGGATGGAGCAGAATGAGCACCAAATGTGAGAACTCCAAATATTCCTCGGAAAAGGAAAGGTGGATCACTTCTAACTCAACCGCTGCAATTAGATACAGAAAGAACAGATACACTAGAGTCTCTGGGGGAATGGGTTACATATTTTAAAGATTTTTCTAACTGATAAAACCAAATAATCAATTTTCTACTAAAAAACTTATAACCTGGTGTTTCCACCTAGAATATTACACCACCACTTACATAGTTTTCCATGATAACCCAAGCAACATATTATAAAACTTCATCCAGGACTGAAACAACAGATTGTCTCAAGAGCAAATGACAAAATATTTGTACCAGAAATCCTGGCAACGTTGCATGCAGATGGGTTTCTGAAAAACGGGGTTCCAAGAATAAGTCACCCATGGTTCCAAAAATAAGAGTTAAATTCAAACAAAAACTGGATGTTCACTTAGCGGGGCACTGCAGTCACTCCCCAGGGTCCCACCCACACCACACACATATGACACTTGCTAACCACAAGCCTCTGAAGACTGAGCTTCACCTAAACACGCAAGACTGGGCCAACGCAAGCAAGTCCAACTTCCTGGCCACGTAACCCAGAACATGGCATGCTTCGGTGTGGCCAGCCATTTTACTGCCAGAGGTCTTGAATCTGAGAATCAGGGCAGCCCCACAATTGCACAGCCACCATCTACAGGGGCTCTGAACTGTAGCAGGAGAGGCACCATCCTTTCAAGTAGGGCCAGAAACATCCCTGCTTGCAGTCATGGATAAAGGGATACTGCTCAGGTCTCCCAGCATACCAAGATACAGCTGGGACCACCTCCAAAATGCTCACCCTCCCCAGAGCACCGGGGCAGGCACCCTGTGAACTGAGGCAGAGAGACATGTCATGCTTCAGTGCAGGGAACACCAGAGCATGACTGCACCACGGCAGAAACAGATGTCTGAGACTACTCTTATAAACACAGACGGAGAAATTTTAAAACTGCAGGTTATTCCTCCTCCTCTGCTCTTTTACGGGGAATCAGAAGCAAAGTTCATTGGATTGTACTGACTTTTTTTGAATGATTCCTGGGGTTTGGGATACAGTGCTTTCAAGACTCTGTTAGGTTGTGAGAACATTACTCAGCCAGAAAACCATATTTACTGTATTTTTTCATTTGTTTTATTGTCAGTAGCTACTGACTGGATAGGGAATTCCAGGATACTTTGAAACAAGAGTAAGAAAATGGATCCTTGTGTTAAAAGACATGCAGTCAATATATTCCCAGTCCCTAGAATGTAAAGCCTTCAACAAACTCTTCACCAGTAGCTTGTCTTCCTTGGCAATGGCCAACATCATTTATATCGATACTGTTCATAAAGTCAATGCAAAGCTAGTGATATTTGGTAGGAGATAAGCACACATTAACAGTTCTAGCCTGAGATGAAAAAGCTAATACAAATTTTTTGAAATTTGGCACTCAACTGAGACCAAACTTTTCCGTTAAGATGATTAAATAACTGGCTTGACGTATTTTGCATAAAAGACTTAAAAATGAAATATGGATATTGGGGAAGGAGAAGTGAAACAAGAATGGGATAATGACATTTCATGATAAGGGAGAGCATTACAGTCTGGTGCACATAAGCAAACAGTGCCTTCCCTTTCCTTTCTTCCCCTCCACATCTCCCTCTGCGTATTAAATTAATGAAACTTCTACTTTAAGCATGAAAGTTGACATAATAATCAGGACTTAAACTAAAACTTTGGTCACACTCAGCAGAGCCCAAAAGAATGTGATAAGAGGAACTGACAACAAACTCAGCACCTCATAATATCAGTAAATACAGTACACACCTATATTTTTTGTTATAATAATTACAAAGTCACAGACTGAAGTTTATTCATTCTCCAACATAGTGCAGGCTTCCAACTTACAATCCTGAGTTTTTAAGAAAAAACAAAGCTGTTGGTGTTACTACAGGAGAAGTCTAGTGTAAAGACTGTTCTCAATGTATAATTAGTTCAAATGACAATTAGACCAAAACATAGCTTATCCCTCCCAAAAAGTAAATAATAATGCATCAACCTGATGAGTTTAGAAACTCAGCCACTTTTTAGTCTTTTATTGGCTCTCCATAGTATTAATCTTATTTTGACCAAATACATTCATTCATGTAAAATAGTCACATGCAGTTTTGGTTGCTTCAACACATCTGAGGCTTATTTAACCTGCACTGCAAATTTCTCTTTAAAAAAAGACACATACACACATAAGAAGGCTTGAATTAATGGTCATCCATTACAAATTTGTTCTAAGCAGGTCAAATCACTGGACAGAATCTGCAGATGGCAATACAGATTCCTGCTGCTGAGAGATATGCCTGAATTCACAAGCAAGGCTCTCTATCCAAAGTATTTACTGTATCTAAACTAAGCATTCATTGGATCTGTTAAGCAAGCTGCTTACTCAGGACAAGAAATTTTACACGCCAATTCAAAGTTTTGTCAAATGAAACTAGTCAAAACTTACTATCACATTAAAAAAAAAAATTCTTCTAAGATGTTCTCTTTCTCTCTTGAAAAAATTAGGCAAATGAGAAAAACTTTACACAGTTCAAATGAAGAATAAGGCAATTACCTAAATGAGCACAAAACAACCTACAGTTGTGATAAACAAACAGCTCTAACTCCACCTGACATTTTTTTTCTTTAGAAGAGAAGCATAGGAAGGGCCATTGAGTGACAAACCAAAGTCAAATGATAAGTCTGCATTCCTACTGGACCCCATGTAAAAGCAAATTGTGCTTCAGAAGCTCTGTATTTCATGGGAAGTGTAAAGAAGGTTCCCCGCTAAAAACAAGAAGAAGCAATATGACCACGTGAGATTTCGTTGCATTCTGCTCCCTTCCAGCCTCACCTGAGGCCAAAGTTCAGCAAAACTGGATGAGTTTAAAAACTGCTGATCTGAAGATTACTTCCTTTGGTACGGAGCAAGGCAGAAGACAGACCTCTGAAGCATGCACGTGCATGCAAATACCAGTGCAGGAGGACACCAGCAGCTTCACAGTCATCCTGAAACCTCCCTGCCCATAGAGCAGCTGAAGACAACCAAGCAAGCTCCTTTATGCTTAATTTCTAACAGCAAGAATCCCTTTCTACTATCTTTCTTAATTACATCTGGACATTGCAGTAAGAACAAAAATAACAAGAATAAATATATTTCTTAGATATTCCAACCTTTTAAAAATATTAAGTACATCAGAACTAGCAGTTTAGAGCCATCGCTCTAACAGTAATAAATTATAAAGCACTATTCACCCTCAGTTCAGTCAGAAGTTATTTCATAATGGAAACCCTTTAAAAGAGCTTAAAATATTCAAAGCAAATATTTCACTGTCTCTGTGTCTGTATGACTACTAACATATCCCAAAGCTGGATTTAGTGCTAGTAAAACTATCATGCACAGCTGTGATGGGACATCTCTCTGCATCCAATGATAAAGGTGACTTTACTTTTAAATTGAATCATTTAATTTCAGTGTCATTTACTTCGGTAGCATCTCAATCACAGCAAGAACACCCTTCTGCTTTAGGTCACCAATAGATGACACACTATAAGAAGAAACAAAGAAAAATTCATTTTTATATTAATGCCACAAGACCACTCACTTTCTCTATGAAGTGATATTAGCTATATTATACCTCTGAGGGGAAAACATCTCCTAGAAATTTTATTACAGCAGACACTGAACTCACAGCCACACGATCTTGCCGGCTGTTGAGTGCTCTGCATTACATGCAAACCACAGACAAGACAGGGTAATACCAACAGTCCCCAAACTCAGCTGGTAATGAGGCTGAAGGAAACAGAACCCCATAAGCAACTTCACCACCTTTTCCTGCCTCCATCCCAAATACAAGCAGCTTCTTGCCACCTTAAGCACAAGGATGATTTGGGCAGTGTATAGCCCAAAAGCCAGGGATGGAGTACACTGGATCACAGACACACAGGCTTACGCCAAAATTTCCAGCAAAGAACCTTGCAGTTTTCTTTTCTGAGGCTCTCATCTGGCTAATCTTCCTCAATAATCTTGCCCAAACTGACGTAGAGCAGCTTTTCAGAGGTCAAATCACCCCACAAGTGTTCCCCTCTCACCCAAAACAAAGCCAAGCTGTAGCATTTCTAAGAGTGCAGACCTCTTCATCTAACAGAGGTTACCTTACAGAACTACTTAAGATTTTTCTGTTGTTGCCTGTTATATGTTTTGACTTTAATCTTTAAACTTGGCTGTAGCCTTTGGACCACAGGGTTCTCTACACAAGGGAGCTATTCATCCAAGTTCACCATGATAACTAATCAGGTCTCTACATCATACATCTACCATCATTTTCTTGTGTTATGGATGATCCCTTCAACATAGGGATTGTGGCACATTCTAGTAGGTCTTCTGCAGAGGGAGAAAACAGTGACCTCTCAGGCAGGGGGTTCCAATCTGAGATAGGAGAATATAGCAACAGACCACCAGTGATATGGGAACAGTATCACACTGAATAAATAAGGGACTGCGTACCTGCAAGAGAACAGTAGGAGCACACCAGCAACCCAACTTGTTACCAAGGTCTTTAAAGCAGAACAAATACTTGAAATGGTCTTTAAAATGAGGATAATAAAGCAATTTTGTGGAAGGTTTCTCTCCAACACAACACCACCAAAACAGGTTTTGTAAAGATGTATCAAGTAGGAAATGGAGATAGATACTGTAGGCAAAATATAGGCTGGTGTGAACATCACAGCAGTGAGTAGAAGTAGCAGGAAAAACAACAGTAGGTTAAATGAGACCCTGAAAGTGAAGATGAGACTCAGATCTGATCCAACAGAGGAGGAAGGAGGAGGTGGTTAGGCTGGATGCGGCATGGCCCAGTAAGGGATATGGGATTCTGCCTTTGAAATCACACTGTGAATGGACATAAGCATGGAAAAGGTGCTTTTACCATGGTTAGAGATCCAGTGCAAACAGACAGCAGCTTCTGGCTTCTCAGCAGTGATCTCCAATTTGTTTGAAAATTTGTTGCTTCAGATCCTTTAGCAAAATTAATAGTCATTTGTTTCCATAACACCACCTCATCAGGTCCTCAATACTATCTGCCCTTTTCCATAGGGGATAACTATTTCCCTGTTTTAAGAAAAAACATCTTTACTGTGACAAGTGGTCAAAAGTTGCCCAGAGAGGCTATAGAGTCACTACCTTCAGACATATTAAAAACTCAGCTGGACCTCACCTTGAGCACAACCCTAGCAGATCTAGCTGTGAGCAAGGGGCTGGACTAGATCACCCCCCAGGGGTACCTTCCTGATTCAACTACCCTGTGATTCTGTGATCTCCCCCTTAGCCTATCTCGACTGATGGTCACCTTATATGCCCTGGAGACTCTAGCACTGCCCTGGAAGGGATGGCCACGTATCCTATCCTAAAAAGCACTTTGATCCACACTAATTCTGTGCTCTTTTGATAACTTGGCCCATGGCAATTCCAAAGCAATTGCACTCTCTGTATTTTATAAAAAGCATAAAAGACTTTTAAACGTTTAAATGGAAAATTATAAGGGGCCTCACAATGCCAGACCACCTTGGACACTGACTCATCATTGTCCAAGCCTTCCAAAACCAGGTCACTGTGGCTCCAATATACTTTTATCCACCCCCTGAAACAGAGCTGGCCCAGCCTAGCTTTGGTTTATGCCGCTCTGGAGCAGGTTTTGGTGAGACAATGAACTTCCCCTACAGAACTTATTCACTAAACAATGACTTCTCCATAGAGCACAGGATGGGTTGAAGAGCGGATGGGTTGAGGAAACGTTATCCCCCTGCTTAGGAAAAAATGCATTCAGATGCAGTCACTGCAAGCTGTATTTCAATTACTGCACGGATAAAGTTTACATCACCCTTAAGAGGCCCAGACAGCTACAAGCATGCATCCGAAGAGCTCTGCTCAGAAAAGCAGTAAGGCTCTTCTCACTCCCTCTACATCCCCTGGGACAACCATCAGCCACAAGGCTCCTGAGAGGGTCTGGGATGCATTGTCAATGGAGGTGTTGAGCTCTTCTAGCTTCAACCTGCAGGGAAGGTGTTAGGAGGCATTTAGTAGGGAGAGGGAGGGGGGACATTGTTCCTGGCACTTTTGAGACACAGGACAGCTTTATAATCATAGGCTCTCATTCCAGGACAAGAAAGACTGCAGAGAAAGAAACGCATAGGTCAAAAAAGCTAATGAAGTCATTGACAAAGCAACCAGTGCTTTGACTAAAGAAAGTTGAACCAAAAGAGCATCAAAGAGTGCAAGTATTGATGTTCTCCATGTTCATACTTAAGAATATTTTTTGGCATGCAAACTTCTCTCACCTGAAGAAATTACACAGGCAGAAAACGCAGAATTATTACAAAGTAATAACCATCAATAAAGACAGATCAACAACTGCCTTAAAATTCATTTGCATTCAGCATTCTGAAATTATTTCTTTTTCTGAAGGAAATGTTCAGTATAAATTCTAATTCATTTTCAGCTCATTACGTCCCAACACTTTCAAATGCCACAAACAAATAACAACAAGAAAAAAGAAATAACATCTCCCTCTTCTCTCATTTATTATTGGGGAAGTTTAGTACAAAGTCTGTCCTTAAAAAAAACCAGAACAGAATACAGTTCTTAATGAAAGGAATGCAAATAGCTGTCATAGTAGATAGCTTTCACAATGTACTAATTTATTATTTTATTTTTAAAGCAAGACTACAGGAAAGAAAAATAATCTTCAACACTGAAATGAATCACAAGATCATTTTGATTAACCACAACTAAGATTGTGTGGTATTACTAGAGATTTCTGAATAAAATTCCAAGCATGTTCACAAAAATGAGACTATCTTGATTTTTTGCCAGATAGGCTACCTTCCAAGAAGAAAAGTGTGGGAAAAAATGCTCATACAGTGACAGAACAACATCCCTACTTCTCATTCCTAAAATAGAGACAAACTGAAGATAAAATGAAAGAACTGACAATTACTTGGTGGATCTTAAAGTTCATGTATTCCAAGAACCAAGGTGTGATAAGTGATGTTATCCGGAGAAATTAAATGAAAAGGTAGAACAGAGTATCTAAAAAAACACCAGGATACCTCTGAGCATTTATCAATGGCAAATATCAGAAGTAATGAAATTTATGGATGAAGGCATTTTTGTATTAGCTACTCTGGAAGAAAAAAATACTATTAAACTCTAAATCTTACTTGCATTGCCAAGGGTGGAAATTTTTTGTTGGGTCTAATAAATTTACTTCTACCATTTCTTTTCTCATGGGCAATGCACAGACATCTTTAAAAGACAAACCATATAAGTTCCACCAACCTACACATAATGTTTTAAGTGTAATCAAATTAACATTGTCTCAAGCACATCAAGTCCATAAATTTTTAAGCTGCTATAATGCAAGAGTCACATAATGCAACTTTTTGTTTGTAAGGAACCAGGCAGTCCTCGATGGTGTAAACACAGCCACCTGTCCCTCTCTTGAGTCTTCACGTATTGCATGAGAGCCAGCATGAACATTTGTTCGCCTAAAATGCTTGACATATGGTTGAACTGACAATTTAATAATATCTTGATAAGGACGTTGCCAGATTTTTGGCGGGAGGTAAGCATGTTTTATCATTAAATATTTGTACTGCAGTAGCACCCAGAGACTTTGAGCAGAAAAGGGCTTCACTGTGCCAGGCACAGAGGCTTATGGTGTCAGTGACCCAAAAAGCTGACAGCTCAGGATAACCAGGCTACGAAGAGACTGAGAAGGGTATGTACTACATGTACTACTCAGGAAACAAGTCTTCATCCCAAATACACCTACACTTACTCATTAAGGCTTCTTCTACAAATGGCAAAGATCTGGAGACAGAAATTGGAAGGATCCACTCTGCATCAACACCCACTATGTCGAGAAACTACAATGACATTAATGGGTGAGAGGACTGGTTCATCTTCTAGATGTTTTCTTCTTTATGCATCAGAAAATTACACTTCAAAGGCAAAAATCAAAGTGGACATTTATCTTTTGGACATATCAGCTAGTGGCTTCATAGCAGCACTACACAATGAAGCTTTGTTTCCCATAAAGTTTCCTCTAAAACACTGCACGTGAGCATTGCTCTGCCACTGCAGATCATTCTACCTGCAAAGTTTGTAGTGTACTCTACCTTCCTACAATTCGATCAATATGAATTTTTGTTTCCAGAATACCTTCTATCCTTAATGACCATGTGAAAAGTGAATAGAGGAAAAGGATTAAGCATGAAATTAGGTCTTGGGATAGCTTTGTTCTATTTGCACTGCTAAAGACAAGTTATTTATGTAGATCGTGCTGAAAACCATTCTTCCAGGCTGCGGCAACTCTGCAAGAACAGAAAACAAGTCCCTGAATAACTGCTGCAGAAATAGGATTTTAGCACATCTCCTAAATGCTGCATGAAATTAAAGCATCTACCTTTGCAGTAGCACCATTACTTATGTATCGGCCATTCCACATGATATGGAGGTTTTTATTAAATATAAACAATATCATATGCACCTTAGCAACAAAACACTAATATTTTTATATAGACATACACCCTTAGGGGTGTGTGTGTATATATATCCTTAGATGCTTAGGTCAGGCACCGTGCAGCCTTACACTGCACAACAGCTGATAACACCTCCTTTCCCCTTTTCCACTCCCAAAGGAAAATGCAGGGGTCGGCTCAGATAACTTACTTTCATCTAAGGTTCATACCAGCACACAAATTCTAGAATATTTTTGCCTGGTATGTGTTTTCAAATGCTTTTTACATATAACATTTGTTCCAACTTCATATTTAACCAAAGGTTTATATTAAGTAACTCATCGTATTTTAATTTGCCTTCACAAGTCCTGTTCACAGCTGACAAGTGAACTCCACCATTATTGCTATTTGCAGACATGTCTGCACATGTCAGCTTTATTCTGTCTTCCTGCTTCTAGGATTTGAGGTAGTATAAACAAGACATCAACTCTAAGTCAGTTAAAACTGGTTTTGGTAAAAGTTATTCTAAAAGACCAGAGACCCTTACTGCACTTTAAGACAGCCCATGGGATGCGGTTTCTTATATAATCTTTTGTCATTTATTCCTCTTAACAAGAAATATGACTGAAAGCTCCAACAGCAGCATCTTCTTGATGAAGATTCTCAGCTTGTAAAATTTAACAACCATTTTATGCACACCAATGACAGTAATACTGTGTCATATTTTAGGAGCCCAACATGACACCATTAGCATTATCTGCTATTCATTCAACCTAACATGACAAATTAAAATGAAAATGTAATATTTATGAGGATGATGAGGCACTGGCACAGGTTGCCCAGGGAAACTATGGTTGCCCCATCCCTGGAGGTGTTCAAGGCCAGGTTGGATGGGCCTTGGATGGGCAATCTGGTCTGGTGGGAGGTATCCCTGCCCATCACGGGGGGATTGGAACTGGATGACCTCCAAGGTCCCTTCCAACCCAAACTATTCTATGATTCTATGAAGACACGTGTGTAAATTGACAATTCAGTGAGTTCCAGCCATCCATCTACTTCAAGTTATAATTACATGCTTTCCACAACATAAATTCAAAGCCCTTGCTTGAATGTGAAGGTGTTTCACTATGTAGGTGCATGCTTTGATCTTGATCTCTAAATACAGCAGGTCCCAGGCAGAGAAAAGACTGGGGGAGAAGGATATTAGACCTAGTTCACTGAAGGCCATTTTTGTATTCCGAAACTCACTTTTTAAACATCATTTGGCTGCCGTCAGGTATCAAACAGAGCCTGCAGGCAGACAGTGCTATATGCACTCAGATTAACTGTTTCTAATCCTGACATTAGGTCTGATGGATCAAACATCTCCTGTTCCCACCAGCTCCATCTCACTTCTCACTACAGGACATTTGCACTTACCCGACCATGGGATTCTGCCTGCTTCCCTCCTCCCTGTACACCACTCCACAGCAATACCAGGGAGGAGAAATCCTTCTGGAGCTCCTCCCTGCTCCTTCCTCCCTGCGTTTGCTATCATTGTGCTGTAAAACAAACTGGAGGGGAGATGTCGGGATAACAATGGCAGGAAGAGAGCTTGTGACAGTCTGGCCACAGAGTTATGGTGCCCTGAGATGGGAGGGCAGAGGTTCATGCAGGAAACGATGCTGAGACCAGGTCGGCAACCAGCCTTTCAGGGCTACAAGCTTCAGGGGGAAGGAGAGGACAAGAAAATGTATTTTACTCTTTACCATTTTAAGGGTATCAAAGTACACAGCAGTGTCAAGAGCACAGGCTACAGGACATTTGCACTTAAAAAAGATCCCAAGGATCCACACTTAGAAAAGTCCACTTTGCTTGTCTCTACACTTCTGCAAAGCTCACAGTAGGCTCTGCTTCATGGCATCTTAGTACCACGTGAGGAATTCAAGCATCACCCTCACTCATCAGAGAAAAGTAAAGCACCACCTCTCAAGAGATGGAGGATAAGGAAAGACTTCTCTGTTTCCCCAGACAACTTCCAACAGTGGCAACAAGTTAGTCCTTTAAAGAAAAGCATCTGCCAAAACAAAACACAGACTTGCAGCTTCCAAGGGACTAGAGGTCATCTGAAAGTTCCTGCAGTCTCCATCACCATTAAACGCTGGCTACAACAAAAATCGTGCTATAAGGAATGAGCTTTGGAAAATACATGCATTTATTTTAGATGATTCAGAGTACTGTGCGCTCTAAATTAAAAACAAAATAATAATAAAAAAATAATATCAGATTAAGTTAAAACAAGTTACACTCACTCCTTTCTGGTGATCGTGCTCCCTCTCCTCACCTTCTGCTGGAGGAGAAACAACATCACATGCTGCGCTGCAGGTCTGGGACAGGATAGATGTTCATAAACACTGGGTCATGTGTCTATCCTGTTTTCTACATTTCTAACTTCGGGCCATTTATTTATAGGTTTTGAAATTCCCATGTAAACATAAATTTTAAATCCCCTAAAAGCTGCCCATTCTGACAACAGCAGAATTTCTGATCTGTTTACATATACATACTGGAATAAAAATACAGCTTTCACTTGTGTTTTTCTATCCCATTTCAGTCAAAACTCTTGTTTGCTGAGATTGCTCACAGGCAGAAATGCTGGGCTTTGCCTGTGCATATTCTCACACTTCTGGTAACAGCTTCCCTTATACTTTACAGCCCCTCTAGTGTGTTACTGCAGTCAGTGGCTCCAAGGGTGGTTTTGAACTTGAACTCCCCACATAAACGCCTCTTTGAGAAGTTCTAGCCTGGCACCACTTTCATGCCAATACATGTGACAGAGGCCAAAGTCTCAAAGCTATAAAACCCAGCAAGTTCAATCACCTGCAGGAGCAGGAGGCACAGCATTTTGCCCACATGTTGCTGTAGAAAAAAGCATACCCAGACTTCCTGAGCCGATTAGCAATTCTGGCATCAAACCCTCATCCAGACAAAATACGTGTGGCTGATGCTTGCCTACGACCAGCTCAAGGTTTCTCAACAGCTTAGGCAAAATTTAATCTGGTGGCATTACAACGTTGGCAAGTGGGAAGCTGAGAACAGCGCAAAAAACGTGTTTTCCATTCACTGTAGCACGATACCTCCATCTATCTCATACGCATCCCCACTACAGCATGCCTACCTTCTGTCTTCTCAAACCCAGACTCAACTAACTACATCTCTCGAAGCCTCACTCCTACTAAAAAGCTATCAGTTTTCCACCTTGCCCCACTGCAATCCCTAATCCCAGTTGGGCAACCCTCAGGCTGCTATGGCAGAAAAGGAAGCACCAGGGTGGATTCACAGAGAAAGCAATGAGATGAGTGGAGATCGGGGGCAATGAGGATCACACCGTGGTTTCTGACACATAGTTTGGGATTTTTCTGTACTGTATGCTCAGTGCTCTCACTGCAGTCTTTTTAACAAAACAATATTCTCCCTAGAAAGACCCTTCCTTTTAAATATTCAGGTTCACTACCACAAAGAGACTCTAGCAAAACACTGCTCACAGATTTTTTTTTCAGTCTCTATGTGGGACAAATCCAGGAGAGGTGTTAGAGATTGGTGTTCTTAAAGAAAAAAATAAAATTTTCAGTAATGAATGCTCCTAAGTTTTCACCAGAAATACATGGTAAAATCTACATATTCAGCTACAGTTTTTCAACAAAAACTCTTACAGTAAAGGAAATGGCTTGAGAGAGACACACGTACTTGAGCTTAATAGAAATCTATCTTTGTAAATAGATATGAAGATGGGGTTGGTAGGATTTAATTCATTCTTAGCCTTAAATCAATCTTTCATAGTAATTGTGAAGCTAATCATATCAAATAACTGTAGTAGAAAGATGCTTGGCAGGTGTAGAGTAGAGTTAATCATCAGTACACTGCTGATTTATGATTATAAAGTTGTTAATTATCCAACACTGTACATCTAATGGAAGATATAACCCCTGTTTTTCTTTAGCAGTTTGCATTTAAGTACCTAGAATTTAGTCCAGCAATTCTAAGTTTTCCCATAATATGTGCCATAACATCCTTTCAATTTCATAAATAATTATTTGCATTTGTCTTTCAAAGTTTAAAGGGAACTATCAAGCAGAAAGCTCTCTTAATTACATCTACAGACATTTTTACCTCTGAGAAAGTTGAAGACCTTTATTTATTGCAGTCTTTAATTCACATTTCTAGGAGAATGCTTCATATATCTTTTCCTCTCCATCCTAGCTGGACATTTGAAGTGCCTGGAAAAGGATTCTTAACAAACATGCACTGTGGTGCTACAGCCAAACTAAATAACAACAGGAGAGAAAATACAAAGTATTTTTACACCACAACAATCTTCCTAAAACAAACCACCTTCTAACTTCCAACGAACACAGACCTGCACATTCTTTGTTGACACACATTCAAGAGTTATTTCTTACTCTAGATATCTCAATAAATCAGATGGCTTTTCCTACTCACACATCCACATAGCCCCAAAGCAAGCACTTAGCAACTACAACTCCATCTCCAAACCTGCTACACATCTCTTAGACAGGAACTCCAGTGACATTTGCATGCTAATCTCGTTCTAGGATAAGGTCTCTGGTTCTGCAAACCTCCATTGAAAACCTGTGCCTTCCAGTTTTCCCTTAAACACAAGCCCAAGCAATAATAATAATAATAATAATAATAAAAGTAACTTGCAGGTTACCAACATGCTTTATATGATAAGCAAAGGGGTTATAACATAAAGTCTCCCTTTGAGCCCACATCACCTTTCAACCTGCCTATTTTGTATAGCCTCTTCCTACACAGTGATTTTTTTCAGATTAGATGTGCTAGTATTTTAGCCAAGAATCTAGTATTTCTTCTTCACCTTGAAAGACCCATGCAAACCCATGGCAGTAGGAACGGACGAGCCAACAGAAGGCAGTTAAAATTTTGGACCCTTGGACAACTTAAGGACAACTACGCTGGTCGCATACTTTCGTACACATTAATGAAGAAGCGGTTTAAAATCAGACTTCACACCTAGAGCAGCCCTGCCTCCATAAAAAAGGAAAAGAAAGAAAGCAGAGAGTTCAATAACTCTATTTCCCTCCTCTCTCATACAGTAAGCTATGAACTCTGGCATTGACATTCACTTGTTAAAACTGCATGTTCACCATCAGATTTTTTTCTCTGGAAATCTATCCCTTCAGCTGTTATACATTCTTACATGCAGCAGAGCTTCAACACAGATCGTGAAAGGTCCTGGGCCACTATGAACTGCTTGTACCTTCCATTTTTCCATTTCTAAGGAGCCTGAAGGTATCAGACTCTGTGCTAAGTTTTAATATATATGCTTTCTTCTGCTCCGATTTTGACAACACATTAAGCACCACACACTCCCTAAAGATGATTTCGAAACAAACTGCCAAGCAGAATTTGTTTTGTAAACCTACCTAACAGTCTTTTTGATGCCTTGCTCAAATTGCCCTGCACAACGAAGTGGACAACCTGCACTGGTTAACCAACCAATTATTTTCACTCCCATTAAACATCTGATATTGCACATATCCAATATTGCGAGACACAAAAGCTGCAACACTGGGGTAATTTGTGAGTACCCAGGGAGGGAAGAGATAAAATCGTAAAATGTGTGTTGAATAGAGGATTTGATGGTTAACTACAGCATGTTGTTAAGTAGCAGGCCTCAAGAGGACATGAGTAAACTCCTCATAAAGAGCAGATGGCATGAAGGAATTAAAAGGCAGTTTAAGAGTGGATCATGCAAAGTCTAACTACTTCAGGAGAATTAATGGCAAAAAGGTAGCTCTTATATGCATGGGAAGTCTCACTGACTCTTGATTTTGTATTTGTACTCAAACTGTATAATCTTTTGCTTGCCAGGTACTGAGTATGTGTTTGTCAGGTGAGCTAAACAGCAAATGTCAGCACAAGATTAACTCTGAGTTTAACTTCACCTTCTTCCTCATAAGAAAGCAATTCAAGCTTCCGTGCACATAAGCTCCAACACAAACTGAAGGAGCCAAGGTCTTCAACCCTGTCAACTAGCTCTACCTACAGTTTGTTTCCTGCAGGCTAACTTTTGCTTGTATTGTATGAGTATGGGCACATCAGAATCACAGTCTTTTTGTCACCTACTGACAAAAATCAAGTCAACATGAGAATCCTTCAGTTACACAGCCCAGGAAACAGACTAAACAGGTACCAGATTAAACAAACCGACTGGCAAAACACAATCTATCACATACATCACCAGCCACCTCCTCCCCAGTGAGCACCTGACCTCAAGGTACTGTTAAAGGGAAGAGCAATGAAATATTGGCAAAGCACTTCTATAGAAAGGGGTGCAGCACTGACCTGAGCAAGCAGGCCTTCCTACCAGCATGGTTGAATGAGGTTGGCTGAACCCAAGACCCAGAACAGAGCACTGGCTATGCTCTTATTTTGGAAGACACTCCCAAAGTAAACATGACTTTCTTAGCTACCTTCCTACTTCTCTGATTCATGATATATATGGAGCTGTGGGTCTGAGTAGACTGGAGACAACCAGTCCCAGCTTGCCCAATGTGATGCTTATCAGTAAGCAAGAGACCACCTACTATGTTTAAATAGCTAAGAGGGAAGAGTTGTTTTAGCAAGCTATCTTCTAACAAGGATCTCAATATCCCTTTCCCAGTCGTCTTTCAACATTCAGCTATCAAAAGGCCATGAATTGCATAGATGCCCTCATTTATCAGTAAATGCAATGGTATTCAAAGGCTGTTAATGAAAAACTGAAGTACAAGATCATCTGTCATACATTTGATAGCAAAAGGAACATTTTAGGAGTTTGCTTGGGCAGTCAAACACTCAAACCCGGGTTATTTATATTCCCAGACCATATATTTTCAAGCTACTTGTACAAGTGCCAAATGTGACGGAACAGATGCTTTCATGAATGCAAAGAATGAAACCCGGGACTTAACATCCAAAAATGCACCAGAACACTTCTCAGGCTATACAGAAGTAAGTACAAGGATAAAGCCACTGACACAACATCAAAATACAGTTACCTCTGAGGTGCCATGAAGCAGCCACTCCACTTGAACACTACGGGATTGTTTATAAAAAGGGAAATGAAGCTTAACTTCTCCAGCTGAAGCTGCAGAGCAATTCGAGGCAGGCAGAAAGTAATTATTCAGCTGGAGTTCAGCCAGGCCACTGGGGTTAGCGCTGCTGTTCTTGTCAGGGGACTATGCAATGACCACTAGTGCTGCCTATTGAGTCATCAGCACCGCTTCCTGCAGAACCTGGGTTCTCCTTGGAAATCACCCATTTCTGGATTGAGCAAGCCCAGCCCCAGTCAGTTTGGGAACAACACAGGACAAGGAGGAAGGGCAAGAAGTGTAACTATTAGTGCCACTTTCAAGAGCAGTAAAATTTACATGGATTAAAGGGATGAAATCTTTATATATAGTAAAAAGGCTAATTATAATGAAGGCATCTGTCTAGCTGGCACCACCTACAGCAAAACCTGCAAGCAGTAATTGTACAATAACAACATGGTGTTTAGTGTGAGGTTTAGGACATTCTGCCAGAAAACCTAAAGCATCCAGGTTGTAAAACACTGTAATAAGTAGGTAATCCCCAGCCTGGCGTCCAAGTTAATGCCCTAACCTGTTCCTTATGATTATAAAATGTCTCGGTGTCAGCAGGTTCACTGTGAGTCAGAACTGAAATAATAAATGGCTTATTTTCCATTCTGATGGAGGAAATACATCATGGCTCATTGTGGCTCACTTACTGAGGCTTTTTTTTTTTAAACAGGAAAATGTAAAAATAACCAAGTCATTCTGCCTTATTGCACTTATTTTTGATTAACAAAGCCCTTATTACAATCAAATTAGGAAAGAAAAAGAAGAATGTTTTCAATATGGTTCGCAAAAACAATACCTTAGGAAAAATAAAGAAGAAAAAATACTACACAAACAACCAAAGAATGTGAAATTTAGGACAAATAGCCTCTTTGCCAAAGTGATTCCACCACTTTGCTCCTGTAAACAACAGATTGCCTGAGCTGAGGTACAGGTCTAGGCTCTAACTTCGCCTGCACTTTTGCTCCCAAGACACTGTCTTTAATCAGATTCCAGTGTTCATAACATGCTCACAACTGCTCAGTTGTGTGTTTGCACACTCAGGACCTCTGGTTGTAAGCCTCAGAAGAAAGGTGGTATCTTTTGCTTCATGCATTGCTAGCAAGCAAATAGTGGCCTACTTCTGACAGAGCTCCCCAAGCACTACATACAAACTAGACAAAGTGACCCGTTGAAAAGTATTAACAGACAGTTGAAACATCAGCATCCCAAAAATACTCATCCTTTAACTAGTACAGAAATACATAATAGCGGGACTATTGCAAGCAAGGTACAATCAGTCCCTAACACAATTTGGAAATGAAAAGAACTATAACAAGTAGAAGAAAATAAGCGTCATTATTTTATGGACTTAAGCACAGCGATATTAGCATGGATGTATCAAGCTCAAATTTGGAGCCCATATATATTTATACACACACACACACACAGAGTGACCTATATTCGTAGAAGACACAAAACCACAAAATAATATAGAGAATAATAGAGTAGAACAATATAGAAAAATCTATAAGCAAATTATATATAAAAGTCTTAAGTAACATCCAATTTTAGACAAGAAGTACCTAAAATAGTAGAAAATACAAATAGACCAGCATTTTCACAAACCGTAGAAGAAAAAAATGGAATGAGCAGCACAAAGACAGTCCTGAGTTTCCAAGGGAAATGTCTGTCTCAAAGAACTGCAAGCTCTATGACTCTGTATATTTGAAATACACAGTCATTGTCAGTAGACATACAAAGAATGCAAAATTATTTTAATTAAATCAACATGTACTGAGAGTGTAAAATTACTCCAATATTACATTTTAGGGAAAAAAAATTAATTCTTCCATGTTATGTATTGAATAACAAATTGTAAACTAATGCATTAGACTGGAGCATGAAAAACAAATGTTAATTCCTAAGGTACTACTGCTAATAAACTGTTAATCGATAACTACTAAGTTATTTATGATCAAAACTCTAATACTGCAGATAGAAGTACAAAGTTTGTCTTAAAGTGGTGTCTCTTGACTGCATACAGTAAACGTACAGTTTAGATGCACAAATGTACAATTTCCATTTCTTCCATATCCTTTCTGCAGCCTGTTATGCATGGTTCAGTAACTCAAATTTATCATGACCTTTTAAACCTCAAGATCCTTTGGGTAACAGTGATCAAGACTCAGAGCTGCAGTTGCAGCAGGTCAGGCTTTGTCTTCCCATGCAAGTTTTACTGTGCCAGAGTTTCCCTGTGAGACACGCTATGGTGTTGGTTTCCACCCTATGCTGCTTTCTAGCTGAAAACCCTAAATAATTTGAGTTCTGTTCTCAGAGCAGAATAGGCTGATGAACCCATCAGCCCTAATTCTTGGCAGCCCTCAAGGCAGCTACTTAAAAGGACTAATGGTCTTGCAATGGAGTCATGGGACTTTGACTCAGTCCCAGATTCAGCTCCAGGTTCCACCACCAGCCCCCACACAGCTCCAGCACTCTCCTTTGCTCCATGCTCCTTCTCAGCTGCTCAACCACTGCCAGCAAGGATACCAAAATCCCTCTTCCTCTTAGGTCTCCTTAAGCTTTAGTCTATTTTCAGGACTTTTCTGATCCATCCAGAGTTGCCTTTGCTTGCAACTGATCTTCTTAGCTGCCCTCAATACAAATATGTATCAAGATAAGTGAAAATATCCGTGTGTGAAAGGTTGACACCCTAAAGCTCTGTAAGCATGAGCCATGCCATGGTTTCCCGTAGATCTGTTCCCCTTCCCCCCACCATGTCCCACACAGCTTCCTATGGGCATAACCTCAGTCCCATGATCAGCACTCCCTTTCCAACTTAGCTCCTTTCACTCCTTTATCTTTTGCAGCCCACAAATACTGCAAGCCCACAGCACACGGCCCCTAATCTCCACAGCACCCTTTGGTCCATCCTAAACGATGTCCCCTGGGGTGTCTGCCAGGTCCCCAACAAAGCTTCGACTGACCAGCACGTTGCTGCCCATCAGGAGTGAAACAAGAGATGCCAACCAAGGCTGTTTCACTATTGAACAGAACCTTCTTTTTATTTTGTTTTGGTTTATGACAGTTAGCCAGAATAATGAATATTACACGGATGAACACAGAAGCTGGATTCATTACTGCCTTGTGACTCATTAAAGGTTTTTTCTAAACTGAGTAAAGTTTCCATAATTTTGGGGCCACATTTTACATCAGAGCTACACTGCGAAAAGTTTTACAAATCAAAACAATTTCAATGACAACTTCACAGGGAAGGACAAGCACCCAATATTTTGGAGTGGCAAGAAGTTAGGTTTTATATATAATACACAGATAGATTTATAATTTTTTAAATATCTTTCACACTTTGTGTTTCAGCCTTTAAAAATACAGGAAGAATGGTTCATTTTAAGCTTTCTGGGTTTTTTTTTTAATTTATTCCCATCTTGGATTTTGATGTGAACAGATTCCTTCAATGACATTACACAGCACTGCTTCTAAAATCCAAGTCTGCTTTTTTTGTATCCTACACCAGTAAGAGAAAAAAAAAAATCTTTTCCTTCTGACCCAAAGATCATGGGAAAGAATACATATGTCTAAAGACAAGACTTGCAGACAGACATCATACCTTGTACTGGACAACAAGGATGGAAAAAACAGAGAAGCTTTGAATTACACAAACTCTTCCTTTGACTTTTTTTTATTACCTAGTTTTTCCGCACGGGAATAACCATTTTCTTAAACACCTTCATAGGAAGTTACCTTCTTCATGAAATGCAGCTTGTTTATAACATTAATTCAGTTCTACATCTTTTTCTTCTATTTCCATATGCACTTATGGTGTTATTGGTGAGTTCATGCTTCCAGGTAAAGATTGTTTTTGTGAACTAACAGGAAATCCTATAAGGTCTTACTGCTGCAGGTTTTCTCCATAACAAATCCTTCCGTTATGTAGCAGATTACATACCTTTAAGATATTCCTTTTCTTTGTGACACACATGGCCTTCTCTTCAGAAAGTAAAACTTTCCTTACTAAACCTCAGCAACAGAAAGCAGGATTTTACAAAGCAAAAACCGAGAAAAGCACAACCACTTAAGGCACTCACAATTTAACTCACATTTCAAAGCCTTCTAATTTCCTCTCTTGCCCTTTTTATAAACACCACAACCAAAATACATTTGTCTGCTTTGATTTTCAAAACTTTACTATTCCCAAATATGAGGAAATTTCTCTGTAACACACCGAGGTTACCAGCACATTATAGCCTTTGTCCTCACACTGAAGCCATCCAGCCTTTGCAGACCTTCTAGGAAGCATTTTACAAAACAACCTGCAGTTCAGATATTCCTATACGTCTATCCTGGGAGCAGGCAAGCCTGAGACTGAGAGAGGTCATGGCCATCTGTGGCTCAAAAAGCATATTTTGTTATATGCAACCAGGAGGCACAGTACACAGCTTGGCATCCCCAGTCTTGCTTTCAAAAGAGACTGCACATGCATGGAAGTTATGCTAATGATATGAAAAAACACACCTAGGCTATGTGTGAATTGTGTGGTTGTGCTCTGTCTTTAAGGGACCAGATTTAAGACTTCCCAGCTTACCAGACTCCCTGCGCTGGTAAGCAGGGAGTCAGTTGCTGGTTAAACCCCATGTAAGACTGTCACCTCTGCTACTGCATGTGACATCCATGACTTCTCTACGGACTAGGAGATTCTTGCTTTTTTCATCCTTCCTAAATAACCTTCTTCCCAGTCCTTTAGTGGCCACTGCGGTATGGACAAGAAGATGCCCAGAGCTTGGTTTCCAAATCAGTTTGCCAAAATATAGCTTGTACAGAAAGAAACCCAGAGGTTCCTAAATTCTAAATGTCTGCACAACAGGGTAAACTGGGCCAGTTCCTCAAGGACCCAAAATACGAAGTCCTCACATGAACTGGAAACAACATGGTCTGAAACATCATCTTACTCCCATGCACTCAGGACTACTGGCTTGAATTTGATGGTTACTTTGTCAACACCTGAAACTGTCCTTCGGCCTTTTCCCTATACTGATGATGTCTCATAATTTGAGCCTAAAAGGTTCCCTGGGGATGTTTCACAAGGGCTGCCTTGTTTCTAGGGAGTTATTCACCATGCCTGATAAAATTTCTATTTGTGAGCAGTTAAAACAGGAACCTACTCTCATTTACCAGCTACCAATCCCAAATAGACCAGCCTCCTAAACTAAAACAAGACTATATAACCCACTTCAGATGTAGCTTTCTTCTTTCCCTTCTCCAGTTACCCAAGGGCTCTCCTTGCAACACCAAGAGCTACTTTGAATCACAAAAGTCAACACATGAAAACAAACTACTAGGCTTAACTAAAGGCAACTATTAGGCTTTCTAACTTCAGGCAACCTCAGGCGGAGTTCAGAAGACAACTGCGGTCCACACACCAGCTAACCAGTTAGGGACAAAGAAGAAACCTCTCCTTCCTATTCTGAAGCTTCAATGCGGCAGATGAACCTCAGAATCTCACTGGACTCTCACACAACCAGTTCCCATCAGCAGTTACACACAATCTTTAGGTTGCCAGTACAAGATGAAAAGTCAAATCTTAAATCATAAATTAGATGTACATTTCTTAGTGGTGCTACTGATCTGCAAGATTTACATGGCAGGGAAAAAAAGATCTTATTGGGGAGAGATTATTCAGGTCACTACAGATGTGTTTTGCTACTCTATTTCTTTCTATTCCTCGTGTAACAAGATTCAGCACAAGAGATACTGAAGCAAACCAGCAGCACAAGCAATTAAACCCGTCAGAAGTTTCTGACAATAAAAGTATATTTTGCCCTTTGTTGGTTTTTTTTTTTTTTTGCTTAAATTTGGAAGGAAGTTTCATGTTTCAGTATAATTCAGACCATGTTAAAGACATTTCTAGGAAAAGGCATATTTCCTACAGCAAAGTTCATTTAACAGTCACTTAACAGCAACAAACTGAAAGCCCTGGTTGGTGATTTCAATTTCTCCTCTGCATGATTCATTTATCCCTGCTATAGGCCTGAGCAAGGGATTCTCCCAGTGAAAGACAGACTAATCAAATTATTTCAAGTCAGTCGGGTATCCACTTAATGCCAGCCAGCCCCAATGGCAAAATCTCTTGTAACAGCAGATATCCCAATGTTAAGGAAAAAAATATATTAACAGACCAAACACTGGTTTAACCAGAGCTAAGAGGCAAGGCTCCTACAACCAGAAAGACATAAATGTTATCACACACTAACTCTCACTCATCATCTTTCACATTGCACTTCAAAGTAGCTTATAGGGTGCATATATATGTGTGTGTGTATATATATATATATGAGGTTTGTTTGCAGATACACACTGCACAGAGCATGAAATTAGCTCCAGGTGCAAGGCAGCATTGCTACATTGTCCTCTCCCTGCCAACCACTGGGACACAGATTTTTGAAATATGCTCAAAGATCCTGACACAGTGACCAGCAAACCTGTAAAGGCTTGAGGCTCTCCACACACCCCTCTTTTGGAGCAGATGGGCCATCCATGTGTATCCAAAGATACTGATATGTTACTGAACCGTGTTGTTCACGAGAACGATTGGATCAGTTTGGAATCTTCTGCCTCGCAAGAAATCTCTGTAGCCATGGCACTGCCATGGGTCACAGATGGGATAGCATAAAAGGCCCAAGGACCCTGGCAGAAGTCATATTTTAAACATCATTTGCTGCTACTTTTACAGAAACAGCCTAACTAAAGACATGTAACTTGGTAAGTGATTTTTGGTTGTAAATATTTCTTACCTCTGTCTCAACCTGGATCATAACTTGAAAACTAACATGGTTGGTGCACTTTCACTTTAGCCTGGTTTCCAAAGGACAGGCAGCCACATCAGTTCAACTGCTGGGTATTTTCACTGCATGGTGCGGCAGCTGGCTGGCAGTGAAAAAAAAATAGCAAATACCAGCTCTTGCCCCAGGAGCAGATGGAAAACATAGGGAAAATATCAAGCAATGATGCTGATAACTACACTAGGTTATTCTCTTCCTCCCCTCCCACCAACCTCTTCAAGCTCCAAAAGCTTCCATCTTGCTCTCTCTTGGTAGGGCTGTTCAGCCCCCCACCTCCCTTGCTGCCCTGTTTCTACAACTACCAACGATGCTCTTCCTCTGATCATCTTCGAAAATAAAAATGTTTCTTCTCAGCTGAAGTCAACAGCTTTCATCTGACACACAAAGAACCTCCTGACAGTCCTTTACCCCACTTGGTACCTTTGGCTTTAATAAAAGGCACTGCCTCCTTTAAGAGCATCATAACAACATCGCTGCTGCCACAATTTTCTACATTCCCAAATCCAACAGAGAGGGCAGTCACATGCTCCTGTTTATACATCCCATAATACAAGGCCCCTATTTATCAATAAATGCCTTGAGGTGCAAAGCCCAAGCTCATAAAATCTGTAAGGATTATCTGTTTGTGTTTCACATCAGCAACCGCAGTGGCCAGGGAAAAGTAAAGGGAAATGAGGATGCAGCTGAGAGACTCCAAAGAGTAAAGGGAAAAAGGAAGGGGTTGCTACAGATATTTGAAGAGTTGGGGAGTGAAGAGGGATGAAGCAACAGAAGTAGAGGTCCAACTTTTTATTTATTTTTATTATTATTATTATTATTATTATTATTATTATTATTATTAACTCTAATTCAAGGCATTAAAAATTACTTTAAAATACACAGGTACATACTAGGTTTTGCTCAGTAAAGAATTAACCATTGGAACCCATGGCTGCAGGATAACTATTGGAAAATAACTTGCAGTGATTAAAAAGGGATTAAATGGGTTTCATAAACAACAGTATCTGTTGTTAAACATGTTAAAATAAAATTACAAGAGTTAATAACCCATTTGCTTCAGGGCATAAACTAATCCTCATCTAAGGGTAGCAGAGATCTGCCTGTATGTCAGCTCAATATCTGGTACAACAACTCCTCTCCATAGGCAAGTAATCTTTGCTTTTAATTCCTGGCATTTAAAAACTGTCTTTCTTGCCTGAAAAAAAAAAGGAGCATGCTATTGTTCAGGCCTTCAACTGACCTCACATAATTAATTCTGGAGTTTACCAGATATATCATTCCCTAGAGGGAAAGGGGTGAAATGCGTGCAAAGGGAGGAAAACAATTTAAGTGCTCCGCACTTCAATATACTGCTCTCAGTTTCTTCAAATATGGTTTGTTAGGGCACTAAAACCAAGCACAGGAGATAAAATCCTTGTAAAAAGTTTAAAGACATGAACAAAGCACAAAATCTACTGGTACTTTTTGGTGCAACAGTTTATGAGGAATCAGTTTATGAGAAAATTAGATTTTTGAGAGGCAGCAAGGGAGGATTTTTAATATATTGGAACAGAAGAATTTACTGCCTGGTAATAATTAAAGCATTATCTAATATCATAGCCTGTTCTCAAAGCTGGCATAGGGTTGAACTCCTTGAACTCCTCAAGATTATGATTTCAGCCCTCCCAAAACCCAAATCCAAACCTGTGAACCTTACTAGTAGAGTGGCTACTCTCCCAAATAATTGCTTCTGAACAAAATAGGAGATTGGACACAACACATCCATTGCTCCACCATGGTTATAAGTTTTTGGTTTCAAATGCCAGCTTGCTCTTTCCCACAGGTAAAAAGGCTGCATTCTGGAGATGCTTCTCCCCCACACCAGGAGAGCTCCTGGAAGAACAAGTCTTAAACATCAGCCCTACAGAACTCACTCCACAAGTGACCTTTCCCTCTATGCGGCCAGGCTCCCTACTCCCATTTCATTTCTCTACAAGTTCTTCATTATTTATTTTTATTTTTAGGGTGGGTGCAAATTATGGCTGGCTCAGTTTGGCAGTCCCAAGGGTCAACATTTGAACTGTGTTTTCAAAAAAGGGCTTTCCAATGTTTCACTTTGACTCACTAACAGGCCAGGTCAAGCACGTTCTATGACTTAGGAGTCTCTGCAAAGTTTGTCACTGACCACCCGACAGAGCAGTATCAGTGCTGAAGCTGTGCGTTAAACTGATAACCAAAGCAAGAAATAGAAAACAAACAAACAAAAAAAGGCTCTGAAACTTAAATTAATTTTACAGTGAATGCAAGCATACTGTTTCAGACCACTGTATGTATATATTCCCTCACCTCCCCTACTGCTGAAACAGCAAAGCAGGCATGGCAGATGGCATGATTCATCTGAAAATTACTCTAGCAGCACTCTCTCTATTAGCCTCCAAGGAGTAAACTAGGATAAAAATATTCTGACTGCTAACTTAAACTAAGCAGTTGTCACGAGGAGTCTTCAGGTCAGTCTACTTGCTTAGTTTGCAGAATTTTTCTTTCAATCAGCAATAAGCATTATGTATGAAGATACCATCACTTATTTATCCTACCTACCAGGAATTAATATGGAGGCAAGAAAGGAAGCAACTCAGGAACAAAAGGGCTTATTTTCCCACACATCAGTAAAATGTACCAGCCAACATCAGGCCATGAGCCACAGCAGATCAAGTTAATGACGGCACCAGTCATTTCTGGCAAGATGGGATAGATTCAGTTTCTAGAGAACGCATGTCTTAGCTGGGACAATTTTCCAAGGGCCCAGCAGCTGAATGTAAATCTGTTCAGTTGAAGTCATGGACGGGGCCTCAGAAGTCTATCCCTTGCCCTGAGGCATCAGCAGTTATGTCCAACACATCTGCAAGAAGGTGCCTTCTAAAAACATTCACGGAGAGAACTACTCCTGGCCTCCCAAACTCACTCACAAGTCTGTGGAGGACACGGGTAGCCACCAGACACCCCATGGGGGTGAGTGAACACAGTGAGGGAGGGCACCACACCTCTGCTCTGCTGTGGTCCCATGCTGGGCTACCAGGGTAGTGACAAAAAATGCCATCATCATATTCATTGTCAAGGCAGCCTTACCAATCAGCCTGCCCCAAAAATGCAGTTCCAGCACGGTGCCATCAGTCCCTGTCCTTCACAAAAAAGGCAGCAGTCAGCAGTGCCATGCAAGAAATAAAAAGCCCATAGGAAGAAACAAATTAGTTTCCCAGCTAAACACTGAGTACTCCCTCACAGACCTGTTGGACTACCACGTGATGCTTCCAACTGAAACTCTATCACCCATTTGGAGGAAAAAAATTTAAAAAACCCCACATTTTAGATTATTTTGACAGTACAAAAATTCGCGACAGCACAGGACATTTCCTCAGGGCTGACTACTGTAACATTATAGTTGGACTCAATGATCCAGTGGGTCTCTTCCAACCTGGTGATTCTATGATTCTATGATTAATTGCCTGGACTCTAGGTCCCAAGATAAAAAACTCTCTCCCAAATAAACAGTCCACAAGAACCAATTTTGGGGTTTTTTTTCCTCCTTCAACAATAAACCTCAGTCAACAGAAGCTGAATATTCAGTGTACTTTAATATCCAGGTTAACCAACCAAAGGGTGAAGTCACTAATGCAGTTGCCCTCATCTTTGGGGAGAAGGTGGTGAAACTGTGCTTAATGTCATCTCTTCAAAAAGGCGTTTTCTACATCTGTATGCACTACCACGTCAGCCTTGTTGCATAACCGGGTTGTGCAATCATCGCAAATTCATTTACATCTTCATTTTTTTTCCAGTGTTCCAGAACAGGGAAGGAGGGATCACTGTCAAAGGACAGGGTGGACTTTGCAGAACTGGTCCCTCGGTCACAGGAGGATGGTCTGAAGAGGTGTCAGAGGCAGTGGGAGGGTGCCAAGTCTCCATTAATGTCACTACTGCTCACCCTGAGCAGACGTTTGGAGCAAAGTCTTAGTGAGAAACCTCAAAGCAAAGGATGACTTCATAGCATCAGAGAACAACTAGCGTTGGCTTGGATTGCAAGCACAGAAGATTATGGTTTCTCCTTTTAAGTCTTATTACTATGTCATTGCCACAGAACTGTAAAGAAGTTCTGTGGCAATGACAAGAAGGCAAGCGTGCATTATCAGGTTTTCATAGACTGAACAAACTGGATTATTCAAGAGCAACTCAAGTTTCCTAACAAGCATGGAAACATCTTCATTAACACAGCATCTCTTTTATTTTCCCAAAATCAGTTGCAACTGGCTACATTTTAAAATAGTACTTTGAATTCATGTCCTCTTTTTTCTTTCAGTATGGCACTTACTGAATTTTATAAATTTGTGGATAAGGACACAACATAACAACAGCACCAGGGACCAGACCTTAGACCAGCATTAATACTTCACTGGCTACAACATACACTCACATAATGTTCAGAGAGATGCTCAGCTCTTGCAGCGAAGGCAAACCCTCAGCCAAAAAAGTCTGACATCAGACTTTTACTAGGAGGCTCTGTGTACTCATCAATGAAGAAGGAGAAATGATACATAAAAGAACTGATCACCAAATCACAGAATCACCGAATTGTTGGGGTTGGAAAGGACCTTAAAAACACTCTAGTTCCAACCCCCTGCCATGGGCAGGGACACCTCCCACTAGCTCAGGCTTAAACTGAAAGAGAGAGCTTCTGGTTCAGCCCTCTCCATCCTTCTCCAAGGTTTCCAAGCATTGTGCCACCTATGTTTAGAAGGCAGAACTGCCTTCTAGCACTGCCTTAATGTCATCCTAAGGATGCCAGGGCCAAGATACTGTAACAGCTATGAAAACGTGAAGCTGCTCCAATTTAACATGCAGTCACACTCCAGGTTTTCACATCTAAAAAAAAAAACCCTACACTTTTTTTGGTGTGGCTTCCTTCACTCAAGATTTCTAGATATTAATCAAGATCTAAATATACTTAGCTAGATAAAAATATGTAGTGCATATTTATTTATGTTTGAATTATATAACATGATTTGATCAGATCACATGTGAGGCTGTATCCTCACCCTGAATCTCAAATAGCTTCTGGTTTGAGCTGCAGATCCATCAGCTGAGCAGAGCTCAGCTCAAAGGCAGGGCTGAAGTAGGACAAGCACAGCAGCAGCGACAGTCAGTGATGGTAAATATCTAAACCAGATTTTAACCTGCCTTAGGATCACCACAAAGCTAATTAAAAAAAGTTGGCAGTAACACCAATGAATTTAATCATTAAACATTTATCTTGGAGCAACACTTCCATCAGGAATCTTTCACTTTAGCAAAAGCATTGCTTTCCACATCTGAACTTCCAGAGATAAGGGAAGATCTTAAGGGAGAATAAAATCAGTGGCCCAGTATCTCCAGAGAGACCAAGGGATGTACCCTCACTGCTTTAAGTAGTGAGGAACCTATGTGAAGAACCACTGCAAACTTCTGCCCGTAACTGCTAAGAGGAAATGTGGTTCCTTTCCCTAATCTACCCCCTCACACCTGAGCAGCAAAGGCAGAAGTACCCACAAACAGCCAACAGAGAGCAGTTTTACAGCCAGCATTGAGTGTTACAGCAGGATCCTACTCACAGGCTCAAGCCCCAGCATGGAACAGCCACCAAGTCACGGCTCCAGCACCCAGAGAAACCTGCACAGCAGCACCCTGCCAGCACCAGGGCAGCAGCCAGGCTCCAGGCTTTTAAAAAGGCCTTCTGTTCACACCTCCTCATCTCTTCACACCTTCCAATGCTTGCATCCAAGAGGACTGCTGCTAAGGGCAGCCAGAAGCAGACCTTGGACCTGGCCCAGCAGCGCTCTGATGCTGGAGCCTCACAGTGTGAAACTGCAGAGAAAGGAGGCAGAGGGAAAGGAGAGAAGAGAGGGACTAACCAAACTGTTACTAACTACACTTGCTAATTATGCATTTCCAGAGGGGAGACAACAGCAGGAATAATCCCTCACACAACCAGGATGTCTTCAGAGTCAGGTTTTCTGGGAGAAGGAGTAGTGGGGTTTGCAAACAATTACATTAATTTGAAGATTCGCATATGGAGGGAATATTTTTGGGAAGAGAAATCAACATGTGAACAGTGACAGAGAGCACGTAATCCATTCACATTTTGACAGCAGAGAACTGCGGAGGCCTGCTATGAAGAATGTCTGAATAACAGCATCTTCATTTTTGTAGTGCCTAATTAAGAGTTTCTATATATTGTAAAGCATCACTGTAAGATATAACTTAGTAAACACTAAAGATCTCTCAGTTTATAAGTATGCTTTTGGTAATCAAAATTTAAATCTGGATATATATCTGAAGCATGTATGGCACAGGTACTTTTTTTTATTCTAACAATTACATTCAAATTAGCAGATTAACTCTAATCAGTTTTAAGCAAATGTGAGCTACAAGTAAATCGTCCTTCATCAACACCACAATAATATATTTTTGGATCGTTAGTATCCTTACTCCTGTTAGCAGCTTCAGATACATTTCACATATATTAAAGGGCAGCAGACATGTGAAACAAGTTTTGTCAAATCTGAGAAGGCTACGGATGCCAGAATTTAGCACCAACTTGGACCTGAAACTCACACATGCCAGAAAAACATTTGCAATTGCGCTAATTCCCACTGTGGGAACTGAAAGGCAGCTTCATATAACACAATGGGCAACAAATCCATTACTTTAGTTTCAGTCGCCAAAATTTAATTAATTTCCATCCAGGCAAACATTAAGCGTTTCTGCTGATCTTGCAGGACGTAAGCTCATTTGCACAATAAATGTGGTCTAACAAGTCACCACATTTATAGCAAGTTGCTTCAGTCTTATCTAGCTTCATAGTTTGAAAAGTCAGTGACGGGTAAGTGAAAACTCCACCCACGTCACAGTTTCTGGAGTTAAGCATAAGAAAACTGAAAAAGTTGCTACCTTCTCCTTGCAAGTGAGACTGCCTGCAGTGTTTGGACACTCAAGAGTCCATATTCTTAACTACAAGTATAGCCCTCATTCAGGAAGGGGAAAAAAAAACATGCACTTTGCACTTCGATTTGCTTCCACAAAATGAACATGCATATTATATTCCAGTGCTCCAGAGCTCCTCTTCCAAAAAAAAAAAAAAAAGAGAAAACAAAATCAAAGACCCTCTGCTGCCTGCTTGCAGTAATTGGCAAAAAGGAAAAAAACCCTATAAATTAAATTGTACCAATTTAAATAGGTCAGCATATAAACAAACCAGTCACTGGTTCTGCCTATGCCAGGAGGCACGCATCACTGCAGCATTAAAGGAGAGACCATCAGCAGGGATTCCCCAGAACCTGGATCTGCCAGTAAAAAGGGCAGCAGGGCAGCCAGGAACACAGTCTGCACATAGCAGCTGCTGCCCATCTACACACAGGTAGCTCCAGCACAGAGACTGAAGACCAGCTCCAGGTGAACAGCAGCAGCATAGAGACCTCCCAGACAGAGCACTTTTGCCCACTTGCTACCCTCCTCCTCTACAACACCAACAGCAGAGCAAGAGGGCAGTGCCCTGGCTGCTCAGCTACTGAGCTGTGGATCAGCCTCCCCAGCAACAGGCTGCCCTCTGCACCTCCTGCCTTTATGAACCTTCAACTTTCCCCAAAACTACAGTTTCCATGGAGAGCACAAAGGCTGCTTACATGCCTCCATGCACACACACTGCTCACTTCATTTTAAAAAGTTTTTAATTTCCTGATTTCTGCTCACAATAGAAATTTCATTCTGGTACTACCTAAATTAAAACGGATGGGGTGTCTAACATTTTTAGAGGGAGACACCAACACCCAAGAATCAGAGAGCAGCCCACTTGACCCTTTCACATCTTGAAAACCTGGCATGTAGTGGCTTCTGAACAACAGATATTCAAAAAAGAAGAAGCAGCTAATTAAATAAGAGCTCTTACATATTACAAAACACAGCTAGGAGATATAATTTAGCTGGAAAATACACTTAACCAGTGTAACTCTGCTTGAAAACACGTTTTGGCAATCAATCCAAATTTAAATCTGAATATGTACTATTTCAGAGACTATGTCACACACATACACAGTAGGTTCTCTCGAATATGCGCATGCCAGGCTCCAGAATTTACACTCTTCAGACCTAGGCAACAAAAACAGCCTTGAGAAAATAAAAAGGAGTCCCACACACTCACACCAATATGAGCCTGAGCTGCAGTTAACACACCAGCAAAGCACTCAGGGAAACACGGGCTGCTTAGAAATGCTGCCACAGCCATCCCTGGCATGCTGGCTTGAAGCAGCAGCGGGACTGAAAGCACTTCCAGCTGCATGGATTCCTAACATTCCCAAAAATTAGGTTTCTAAGGCTAGAACAAGAGAAGACTTGTACCTTTAAGTTTAATTAACTCTAGAATAAGATGTATTTTCGAACAGAACTATAACATCATTGATACTGTGCAGTGACGCAAAATGACTTTAACAACAGTAAGTTGTCCAAGCAAATTGAGTGCTACCCTCTGTTCCTCCAGCAAATTTCTAATCTCTGGCTGAAGCAGCAGCTGTCAAAGCCGCAGGAGGTTTTCGGTGACTACTGGGGTTTTTTTTAACTCAGACACTTCTGGTCCCATGTACCACAAAGCAAATCATTGCTAAAACTTTAATATTAACTGCAGAAGTACTACAAAACTAAATACATTTGCCTATTTAGGTATTATTTTAAGTGATCTGGTAAAGATCAGTATCCATTACTGAAAGACGGCACAAGAGTGAGGCCTAATAATGTTCTCAGCAGACAATCATCAATCCAGTAAAAGCAGCTATCTTTACTCTTTTTATTCTTCTGCCTCCTCTGTTTGGAATGGACACCTACTAAGAAACTTCATGATACAGCTGGTGCACAGCTAAATTAAGACATCTGCATATCACAAACTACAGTACAGGAATGTACACAGCTTTGGTTGATGAACAGATGTGAATAACAGTAAGTATATTTAGAAATAATTCTTAAATGTGAATAGCACTTGTCCTCAGAGATCAATGTAATTCATGCTGAAACTCTCTATAAAGCAGCAGAGATGCAACTCTTCCCGGTGCACTTCAAGTGCAGCCTGACACCATGAAGAGCCATGTCTCCCCAATATTTAAAACCAACTTTGGCAACTAGATCTAAAAAGAAAAGTCTAAAAATTTCATTAAAGTATTGGTATGCACTACCAGATGCTTAACTGCGACTAGCTGCAGCCAGCATCAGTGAATCTGACGTTCCTTCTTCACAGGAGTTGAAAATAAATGTCTCCATCTTTTACAAATTTCTGAAAGAAGAAAACAATAAACTATTTACTAGGTATCTTCACTATGTCTAGCTTCAGTATTTGTTACTCAAGGTTATAAAGTCATTTATAATCCCATTAGAAATTCTTGTTTCACATAAAACTTTCTCCCAAAACAGAAAGGGCTGAAGGTTGAGTATCTGCAGCCACGGCCCGACACATTTCACAAATCTGTGGCAGCAGAATATATCACTGTTTTTGTTCCAAAACCCATGCATTCATTTTACAAAATATTCACCAGTTGTGTAAACAGATAAGTATATACATAGGTAGTATTATGCTTTGGAAACTGAAAAGTCTGAACAGCTATCTCAAAAGTAGATCATTTCTGGACTCTTACAAAACAACCAGAACACCAAAAATATTGCCTATTTTACTTTTTTTATTTTTTAAAAAAGGCACCTTTACATACCTTATTTAAATATCCTTATCCCCTTGCTTCCCCTTTCCATCCCAGACAGCAAAAGCCCCAGTTTCCTAAACCAGAAATTTCACTGACAACTTGTGAAACGGTGTGAGTGATAAAAAAATTATAATACTAGGAAGCAGCTGAGCATGCCATAAGGAATATGGTGGCAGAGAGACCAGTTATCTCACTTTTGCATCAAAGTTCCTTAAAGTCAGATACTTCAGGAAAATTCACTTCATGATGTGAGCATACAAACCAACTCAGGAGGCCTGGTTTGGAGTTTAATCTTACCTATAAATCATAAAAGTAACTGAGTAGACATCACAACAAACAGAAAACGGGCAAAGAAAACAAAAGTTTTTTCCAGGACATAATTCAAGACCCTAATGGAAAGTTCAAAACCACTGAGGAGTGCTGGGACATCTCGCATCAGAAAGCACAAGCTGCTGACAGCGGGCACATCTACAGCATCCTTGGGGCTGAGAAACAACTCAATCCCTCCCAGCCACAATCTGCCTGCGGGATGGGGCCAGGGAAGCCCACACACTGCCCCAAAAATAGGGCAGCAGCTCAGAGGTTTGAGGTCAAAAAGGGCTTTTTCCTTCAAGCAAGGGCTGAGGTCAAAAGGGCAAACACAAAAGGAGAAACAAAATTAAGTTTAAAAGGAAAGAACAGTTAAGGGCCAGCATTGTGATACAGTTTTGCCATGAGTTATTTAGGCACCTGCAAAGATTAAGCTGAACTTTCATACCTGCAGGCTTCTCACTTACTAAGCAAAATGCAAGCTGGTGACTCACAGACAAGACAAGAAAGGCTGCTACGAAGGACTTTTCAGGGGCAGAGACCAGGTATGCAAGCCAGTACAGAGCAAAACTCACAATGGAGTGGGCAGAGGCTGGAACCGGTGGGGCCAACAATTGTACCTGTGCTGAGATCAGATGTCACGGCAGAGCTAACGCAATGACAGCTTCCAGCTGTTGAGGTTATTCCTAGTGCCACACGTGAAAAGGTATGACTGCAATCGCATTTAACTTGGCAGAATCCAGAAAAAGAAAAACAAATGCAAAAACTTACATATGCATATGCACGTGTGTACTGTATGTATGTATGTATTTATAATAAAGTGCACAACGCTCAGGGGTCCACAAATCCCCTAGGGAAGCATCTAAAACAACAGAGGTAAATGCCTACAGATATGTAACCAACACTGAAGGAATACACACTAATTCTGCAAAACAGATTATGCTTGATTTCTGAAGATCTTTCAAACGCTTAATACTACATGTGGCTTTTGAATCAAACACACCACAATCCAGAATTTATGCTGCATGGAGACTGACGTGCTATAGAACAGAGTCACGGCCAAAGAGTATTCCTACAGTAAGGTCACTCAAAACACCCATCCCATGCCTGTTTTGTCCTCAGGCTTTCAGGCTTACATCCATCCAGCCTTCTAGAGGTAGATATCATCTATTCTCATTCCTTCAGCAGCAGTAACAAATAAATCAGGTCTCCTTAGGACTATAAGCAGAGGAGGTGTAAATACCCATGCCACTGTGAAAAATACATAATCCAGCCACCTCAAGATTAGTGCCACCAAAACTGTGGTTTCTGCTTAAGAAAAATTATAGGTTTTGATTTTAATCCATTTTAAAAAGCAGGCTAAAAGGACGGGACCGTTCAAGGAAGCTTAACTGTGAAAGCTCCTTTACGATAAATCTCAACAATCTCACCATAAAGCAAAGACATCAGGAAATAACAAACACATCACAGAGATGTTTCATATTTTTTATAAATGCTGATTAGCCAAATATATATATATATATATTTGTATAAAGAGAGAGTTCACAGCTCTTGCAGCACTACAATCCATCCTAAGCCCTGTGTCTCCCACTAGCACAGGTAAAAGCGAATGTTGCTTTCGCTTGACTACTACTAGGAGAAAAGTTTCATTCTTCCATGCAACTTTCACAACAATTTCTTTCTTATCTCTGAAACAGATCTTGCTCTTGCTTCAGCTTTCTCTGAGCAATGCTGGTTGCTACTGGCACTCGTTCACATGCAGCAACGCAGCAGCTCTGGCAGAGCCCACCTCCAGCGCTTCATCCACAGTAGCCGCTGCATGGTGGGGTTGTGCGGTCTTTCTCCTCGAGAGTTCAAGGGGCTGTTTTGTTTATAAAGCAGAGTTTGTGCTAAGAAAATCTAGAATAAACTACTTCGTATGTACAACTGAGAACAACTTTACCTACTGTAATAAGCTACTATTAATATTTTTATTAATTATTAAACTAGCTTCTACTCTTATTTTAAAAGCCATATTTTATTTGAATGTTTTTATTCAGAAAAACTTGGGTGCTATTTTGAGCTCCCAACAGATAATGTTGACACCACTGAACCTTTTATTCAGTGAAAAATGAAAAAACAGCTCAGCATCAGTCATTAAATCAGGGCAGTACACATTCACAAGCATTAGAGCAGTGAGGCTTTGTCTTCTGTGTGAGAAACACCACCTTGCCACTACACAAAAAAGTGCGCATTCTTTTCAATTTCTGGTGTATCTGTAGATTTTTAAGTATAATTTGAAAGGTGCCTTGTTTGCACACAAACATAAACATTTCAAAGCTTTATTTAAGGGGAAAAGGAAAAAAAAAATCACCCTTTCTCAGACTATGCAACACCCACATACAATGTACTCCCAGCCCTAAGTCGGTGCCAGGCTCTAACGCAAACCCGCGCTCCCTCTGTCACCAGAGAAGTCCGCCACTGCTCTGTGCTCACTGCTGGAGCGATGCTCCTCCTCTGCCTGGCCCTCCTCTGACTCAGGTTTCGCTCCGAGCCCTGCACCTGCACCTACAGCAAGACCTTGGCCACCAGAGCATAAGCAAATCAAGAGCTCCCCCAAAAAAAAAAAAAAAATCCTCCATGGAGGGTGCTCCGTGGATAAATGGAGATAAATTAGGCAAACAGGCTGCACGCCTCAATCAGGTCAGTTATAGCATATAGCAGGACACACAGTGGCTGCAACTGACTTCAAAATGCGTTCAAGAAACTTTGCACTTATCTGACTGAAATGGTAAAACCTGCAAGCACAAAACTTTCTGAGCAGCCTGGCAGTGACACCACCAAAGGGAGAGATCAGGGCAACACACGTTCAGCGCAGAACACGGTAACTAAATGGTAGGAAAGTACGGATGTATTTAGACGCCAGCAATAGTGGAGTACCTAGTGCACTCTACCAGAGGTAACAGCCATAAAAACACACTGGTAACAGCTCTCCCTGGCAGAGCAGAGATATACAGGCATAGGAGGAGCTTAATCTGTCAGAAAGAGGAGTGTAAGGTTTATTTGCTGACAGACCACAAGAAGAGCAGCAATAAAATAAGGAAACATCTAATAAGTTGCAGACCTAGCAAAGCTTCTTATTTGCTTGATTGAATTCGGGAGTTCTTTGCTTTGATTTTACTTTGGATGATTTGGTTTTTAGTTCTCATCTGCTCATTCTGAAAACGCACTTGATGTGTCTTGCTTTTCCCCAGAGACTGAAACGCCACTGGAAAAAAAAACATTTTCAAGCGACAAGAGATTGTATTTAATGGTTGTTAGCTATTAGTCATTTCACTCCTGTTAAGGGTTTTCATGAAAAATGTCTTCAGACAATTATCCTTTAAATTTTTTTAGTCAAACACATCAGCGGAAACTAACACTTTTAAAAGCTTTTAGATAAAAATGAGTTTAAGAGTAACCTGCATTTCCTTCTCAGGATGCTGCTTGCCTCTAAAAGTAAATATACAAAATTCTACCAAACATTACAAAAATGTAATGAGCATTCCTAGCCATGCAATTAAAAATACATAAATACAGGGTTAGAGTTGACACTTAAAAAAAAAAAAAAGAAAAAAGGGCAAACTAATAGAGATACTAGAAAGTGAAACGAAGAGTTTGGCTGGCCCCAACTGGACCGAAGTGGCCAGCAGCCCAGGACGCGCTGGTGTGCGCTCCCCACGCTTTTATCGCCACCGTTTAACCCCTCGCGGGGCGAGGGAGGCGCTGCCTTTGCGCGGACAGAGCCCCGCAGGGACACAAGCCGGAGCGCAGGTGGGTGACACTTCGCCAGCAGGAGGAGGAGGAGGAGGAGGACGAAGCGCCCGCCCCCGCGGGGATGAGCTCGGGGACACCCGCCCGGGAGCTGCCACCGCGGGTCCCGGCTTGCTGGGGGGGAGGCGGCAGCAAGTCCCTCCCGATGGGCTCCAGCTGCGAGCAGAGATTGCGCCGCAGGAGGAGGAAAACGTCCCGCGCCCCGCGAACAGGAGCCGCAACGCTCCCGCGATTAACGAAGCCACCGAAGCCAGGGCAGCGCTTACTCATTAAACGCGCGGTTATTCCCGCAACCCTTGTCCCCGGCCCCGCTCTTCCCCCGTGCCAGCTCACTTCTGCCCCCCCGGCAAACCCCCCCGGCCCCGGGGAGCGGCGACCCCGCCGGGTTTGCCCGGGGACGGCGCCGTGACACGGCCTGAACTTTTGCTTTCGGCGGGGGAGGCGGAGAGAGGCCGGCGGGGCCCCTCCCGCGCCTCTCCGGCGGGGGGCAAAAGCGCTTTTTTTTTTTTTTTTTCTTTCCTCCCTTTTGTCAGGACGAGAAAAGTAAAAACGCGGAGCCGGGAGCGCTGCGAAGTGCGGCTTCGCGTGCGCGGCCCCGACGGGGGATCCGCCGCCGCCCCTCACCTTCCATCCGGCCGAGCTGTTGCTGTCGCCCTTATCCTTGAAGTAGGGGACGCTCTTGACCATCCACTCGTAGATCTGCGAGAGGGTGAGCCGCTTCTCGGGGGAGCTCTCGATGGCTTTGGTGATGAGGTCCGCGTAGGACAGGTTGCCCCAGGCGTTGCGGCGGGACGAGCTGCTCTTGCGGGGCTGCCCGGCCGCGGGGCCCGGCGACAGACCGGCCACGGGCTGCGGCACCGGCGGCCCCGGCGGGTGGAGGCGGCAGCCGGGCTCGGGCGCCGAGAAGTCCCCGCAGCGGCAGGCGGGCGGCTCCGGGGCGGCGGGGGGCAGCGACGCGAAGTCCTCGCTCTCCTCTAGGAGGCTGAGGTTGCCGATGAAGTCGGCGCCGAGACCTCCCGAAGCGGCGGCGCCGGCCCCGGCCGCCCCGTCGGGCTGCCCTCCGCACGACGGCGCCGGGCTGGAGGTGGCCGAGCTGGGGGGGTTGAACTCGGGCCGCGGCAGGGGCCAGGTGCACGAGCGGGGCCGCGGCAGCGGCTCGAAGTCGGGGTCGATGTCCACCAGCCGCGGCGCCTCGGCCATGGCGGGGCCGGTGCGGGAGCGCGGCGNCAATGGCGGAGCCGCCCGCCGCGGGGCCGCTTCGGCGGGAGGGGCGCCGGTGCCCCCCGGGCCGGGCAGGGGCGGGGAGTGTTTCCCGGCGGCGGAGCCCACCGGGAGGTACCGAGGCGCCCTTCGGCCCCGCGGGGCGGTTCTGCCCCGGGCGCTGCCGCCGCCCCGGGAGCCCCGAGCCAGAAGCCTCCCTCCGGCGGAGCGTGTGCTCCTACCGGGAGCCGCCGTTTCGTGCGGTGGGCAGCATAGTCACGTGTTAAGTCAACTGTTAAACCTCTTTTATATTGTCCCCGAAGCAGCGCGAGTTATTAAAGCTTGTGTTCGCCCCTTGCGAAGGGGCAGCGCTTACAGGACACGCCACCTCTGCCTCCCGAGCCCGTAAATGTGCAGAGACGCGTATTCGAGGCAACCAGAACTGTGGTTCCAGCTCAAATTAAGAGGAGGACGTTTGCTTAAGCTAGAGTTTCGATCCCAGGGGTGAGGCGCGGCTCCACACCTGCCTCAAACTGGCAAACCTCGCATTTTAGAAAATCTGTGGCGTTTTCAGTCGTGAGAGTGCTTTGAAGGGCGTATTTCAGACACGGCTTAGTAAGTCGCGACATCTGCGAGTGGCCGTGGCGCTTGGTGTTGCCTGTCGAAGAGTCACCGGAGCGGGCTAACTGTCCCCGTCGAGCCGGCGAACCTGTTTCTCTTCCCTCCTCTCTGAGTTAAGGCAGAGCCCGTGAATGTTATTTAAATGTGGTTTGTTGTTTCTATAAAAATGTTTTCTGAATATGAGTAATGATAATGAAGGAGAGAAAGCGTTAGGACTGCATTTAGGCTTACAGCGTATAATTTAGTGACAGATCATACCTCTACATACACACACTTGCTATTATGAAAACACTTTTTAAGACACTCCATGACATCTAACTGTACAGTTAGTGCAACATATGCACGACTGCATAGTAACTGATCAAATTTTAAAGCACCGGTTTTGTCATGTTTATTCTCCCAAATGCCAAAGGTGTTTATGCCTCTTACAGGTTGGATGCTTGTCAAATTTCGGAGTTGACTTGTCTTTAAGTCATTTTTTATGTTTTTCAAGCTCTGTAAAGGATTCATCCCACAAATCTGTATTATTTAGCCCATGGAACTCTTTTTTTTCCTTTTTCTTTTTTTTTTTTAAATAAAGTAGTCCCAGTTCAACCTAATAACTTGCATGCCACGTTTCAGCTTGGAACAGTTTTATCCAGCAGTATTACGCAACTCAGCTACAGTAGTTGCCCTGCAGTAAGGGAGAGCACCCTGCCTTGGAGAAGCAGAGATTATATAATGGTGAGAAGCAGCCAGGGACGTGCGGCGAATGGACATGTTGAAATGGGAGCCAAAACAAAAGAAGGGCCCGAGAACACTGAAACATTTTCTTTCTCTTTCCTTGGCGTCTGAAAAAAAAATGTCTAGGAACCAGACTGGCACCTATCCTGCTAAAGGAAATGGATTTGTTAACCAGGCTTTCTTCTATGGACTCCTTGCTTTTTTATTTTGTCAAAAGTAGAGTTGTTGTTCCCTGACCTCTATTGGTATACACAGATGCTGAAAGAAAAAGAAAAAAAAAAAAGCTTTCCTTTGTTAGATCCTAACTGTGAAAACTGAAAAGAAAGTGACTGCGTTTTAGAAAGCACTGGTGTGTTCATAGTCCAGCCCAGCTCGTTCTGTAGGACGAACATTGCATTGCCCTTTCTTTGCCCCTCATGGCATTCTCCCCACTCTTACTTACCTACTGCCACATTTGTGTCCCATGTCACTGATGTTACAGCTCAAAACTTAGCAGTGAATACAGACAGCAGTTTGCAGTGAGGGCTGAGGGATGTGGAGGGAGAGAGCAGTAAAACCAGAGCCTTTAAAATGCTGCATTTGCTCAGCAAGTAGGGCCCTGTGACTCACAACGCAACAGGCAGATCTTAGCTCCGTTGCAGAGATTTTGACTATTGCGTGCTATCAGCCAGGCCGTCTGCTGAGGGTTGGAGGAAGGATGAAGGCCAATGAGATGATGCTGAGCACTTTCCTGGGATGAGTAATCCAGGCAGTCTGCTCAGACTTCAGCATAACTGCCTGGGTGAGGGAGTCCTTCTTTAAAGTCCCAGTCCATGCATCTGTGATCTTATGCTTTCCTCATAAGGATTTTGTTTCTCCATCAAGTACCTGGGTGTTGAATCTTTCATGTCAGCCAATTTTAGAGTCAAAGCAACAAAGTGACACGCATGCGACACACAATATGCGGGCCACGCAAGCTGCGTGCTGCCACCTCACCTGCACCACATGCCCAGTGCACTGCTGACCTTTGAACATGCTGCTGTGAATGAGAATACCCATTCAGCTGCTGAAGGGGGGCTTCCCCCTCCTAAAACAGCTCAGCACAGAAATGTGTTAGTACAAAAAATTTTACTGCATCTACAAATGACAATGTTAAGTTTATCTCATCTCCCACAATGCCGAAATGCTGATGGATGCACCACAATTCATTCTCTACTCCCACAGTCCTCCTCCTACACTCCACCTTTTCATTTCTCTACTCCTACTCCTGCTCCCATTTTCCACTCCTCTGCAATACAATATCTCCTATCATCCTTGACATCAAGTTATATTTTTTTTCAAATTAAAGACCTAAAGATTGCCTTTTGTCACCACCAGAATAAAGCACAGCCTTCTGTTCATATTCTGGTTTCAAGGCAGCCAAAATAAAGGATCTATACTGGGGTTTTTTTATTGCTGTCTGTATAATTCACTCTCTGAGGTTTTGATCAAATTCAGCAGATCACATGAACTTCAAAGCACTCATACTCTATGTACAGCTCTTTTTCCAACATGTATGTGCACAGTGAGTGGGTACAAACATTTTAACAGAACAAAAAGCAACTATGAAATATCAGTGTGTGCCTGGTACCATAAAAGCTGGGAGAATGCTTCTTTTCTGCAAAAGGGGAGGAGTTTAACACCTCCAGTTTCCTCCTACATCTCTTGGATGTGACCAGCCTAGGTTTGTAGTATACATTTCCAAGGAAGTTGGGTATCAGACAGGTGACAGGGCACTTCAATCACATCCTCTGTCAGCCCAGGATGACTGAAGGTCTCCCTGACACAGCAGGGTTTGGTCGTGTCACAGGTCGATAGGGCATTTGTGCTCTGCCAAGCTAAGGGAGTTCCACCAAACTGAGGCTTCTTAAGCTGCTAGAGAAAGGCAGCCCCTCCGCAGCATATTTTGGAGCAGGAGCTCAACTTCATAGCTGTGAGTTACCTCTTGGGAGCGCACATCTCTCCTGGTCAACCACATGAACCACAGAGGGAACTTAAGGATCTGCTAATCCTTCATCATGATTTGGTGGTGCTAATGCTCCCACTCCCTTTCCATCCTGCCCTTCACTTCGTGCCTCACACAGCAGCACACACAGGGCAGGGCCCAGCTGGCCCAGGAGGAGGTGGGTGTCACATATAGGGTCACTCCATGGTCAACGAAAAGAGACACATCCCCTCCATAGGTGATTCACCACCCCAGCTGGTGGAGAAGACCATCCACAGGGTTGCCATGCTTTCCCTCCCCCAAGTAGTTTGTGCTCATTTTCAGCCTTCAGGTCAGCAAATCCCATTCATTGCATTTGTAGCACATGGAAAATGTGTGATCATCGCTTACCGTCCCATCATGTCCCCAGGATCTTCCAGGTTCCGGATATTCCAGTGGCTCAGTGCAAGTCAGAAGTGATGGGCAAGATGATGCTGAACCCAAGAAACAATGTGCTCAAGTGAAGAAAGTGGGACTCAGCCTTTCCTAGCACAAACTTTGACATAACTTCTTGTTACCTACCTGTTTTACGCTAGCACCTGTACAACCCAGAAGGAATGCAGCCCTCCTGAGCTCAACAGTAAGAAAGAGGCTGTGTCACACAGCATGAGGCTAACAGGCTAACTGGGCACTGTGGAAAGACGGCAAAAGAAAGGCAAAATAATTAGTCTTACTTTGCAGGAGAGAAACCGATGAGGTCAGTAACTGAAAGAAAATGGCAACACACTCATTCTATGAAGATAATAGGCAGTTGGAAGGCTGTTATGGACAAATCAGTGCTGTACATGGTATTTTAAAGACCTGTCGGAGACTAAATTGGGGAAACAACAAAATTGTTGTTGCCTGATCTAGTGGGATGCCCCTGCCCATGGCAGGGTGGTTGGAACTAGATCGTCTTTAAGGTCCCTTCCAACCCTAACTATTCTATGATTCTCCACCACTAGCAATCAGCAGAGTCTCCAAACTCAACAGCAACAATCCACAGTCAATTTCTTCCTCCTTCCTCCATTTGTCTCTAGCAGCTTCAGTAGCAACAAGTGGCCGGAGGGCTCAGAAGGAGCTGCAGCCAAGAGGAAGGGTGAAAGGGAGCCATCAAGGTTGAAAGTGGGGTTGTGTTACCCATACTGGGAGATGGAGTTGATGAGCATTAGGCTCCCAAAAGTCTCATTGCAGACCTAGTGGCTGCTGAAGTTGGATCCCCATAGTTTAAAAGAAATGCCGCAATAAATATTTAGTTACATAAATTAAAAGAGAATTTAGTATTAAAAATGTTTTAATTAAATATAGCTAGTAGAAACATTTACTAGCTATTTTTGACAATTTTCTTTGATGTTGTTCATACTTCATTTGTTCTCAACATCTGCAAAAATGTAAACAATTCAAATTAGAGGGCAAGGTTTCATGGAAATCATTTCTATGTTGCACCATTTGAAGAAATCAGAATTTAATTTTAAATTTTCTTGTGCAAGAGCTTGTGTCAAAAGCACTCGTATGTTTTCCCAGTCAAAGAAAAGAAATAATAATACAACTTTACAGGCTGCAGTGATTAAGGCCGCTCAAATTTCTTCTGCATGTGGCTCTTACTTAGCATTTGGGCAAAAGCATACTCACTGAATGAACTCAAATGAGGCACACGTTACTGAGTACCGCAGTCTGCTGCCTTATTTTGTAAACAGAAAAAACTAAACAAAAGAATATACTTGACATGAACTCTTCTCTCGACTCTCACAATATACTCTCGAGACCTCCCATTTAAACATACATCATCTCACGCCCACACATACACATCCCTAAGTGAAAGACTTAAGTACAATATGCCTGAGAAATGATCCTTACCAGGATTGATATGATAAATACCAAAGGTAGTGTCCACGTAGCGGTATCTGGTTTTAATGTGTCATGTGCAATCACTGGCTGTGATGTAAAAACAGAAGGCAAGGGTTTATCAGGTTTCAGATTCAGCTGAATCACCCGGCCCACCCCTATGCAAAGGCCAATGTGCCTGGAAGTAAACACAGTTCAAGTGGTGTGTATGTTTTCCAGGGTGTTGAGTTTCTGTTTTGTCATAAATATGATCTATTACAATATTCTCTCACATCCTACGGTCAAAGTTTCAACATTTTCAGGTGCGTTTCTCATTTCTTGTTTTCCTTGATATACTGCTGGAGGAAAAACTGACTGGCTTCACATGATAGCTTTTGTATATTAAATAATTTTATTGTGTTTGAGCAACAAACTAAAAACAGGATGCTTGACAGTTATGGTATAATTCAGTGGTTTCTCTTCAGCCTGTAGAAAGGAAAATTCATGGCAAGGTACAATGCAATGCTTGACAACTATTTCATCTTCTTTTGCTTTGTTTCACTAGAAAACTGATAGTTACCTGTCATCAACGAGAAAAATACTTTATGGCCAGAATCATCATGGAGGCTGTGTCATAATAAAGGCTTATTTTTAAAAACAATTTTTTTTTTCCATTGTCGAATTCATACTTGAAAAGCGTATTTATGTGTGTATACAACTGCATTTGCATACAAATGAGTGCATTATATCCATGCTACACAAATGCATATGCACGGTATCATTATATATATTTTTATACTAGATTTGTAAAGATGCAAACATGGTTAGACGATAATAGTAAGACAGTATTTTGACATATATGCTTATATGCCTATGCTGCTGGTGAGTAACACAGAAGACAGCATTTGGGCAGGATTCTCAATAGGTAAGGTTTGTAGTGTACAAATTCTCCACAGCATAAATGTCCACAGCAGAAGGATATCAACCTCAGGCAGCTACACACTCTTCCCTCTCGTGAAACACACTAACTCTGTGCTTTCTTTTACATCTCTGTAAAATGGGTATTAAAAAAATGTCTGCCCATTGCAATCCTGCTAGTTCACAGTTCAAGTGCTTTGAGATCTGCTGCTGCAAATGCAAACCTTGCTTATGCCTGGTCTACTAGGACAATATGCCGATGAAACTGAAACCAGAAAGGTCCCAGCAGCAGGTTCTGCCTGAAGGCAGAGGCACATCACGTACTCGCCTCAAATGAGATAAGAAGAGCAACAAGCAGTTTCAATTTTACATTTGCATCTGCCAAGGCCTGAGCAGTGAACCTCAATCAGGATCAGACCAGCTCATGCCTTGTGATCTGTAATATGAAGGCACATGGCAGGTGGCGGATTGGTGGCTTCTCTTTTTATCCAAGTAGGAGATGGGGATCTCTGATGAGATTTAGGAGGGGAACTTGAAGCAAAGAAAAGCATAGGGCATGAAGGGGTAAATGATGGGGCTCTTCAGATCTGTCCACCCACTTGTTACAGAAATGCTGCTGCAGCTGCGAAGAAATGGCAATGGCTCCCTTAAAACCACCCACTTTCACTCTTTTCTCCAGTTGTGGCTACCAGCCTTGCTGGCTGATGAAGCAGCTTGCAACCAAAAATCTCAAAAAAAAAAAAAAACCCAAGCAGAAAAAAATCAGTCTCTCAAACAATAAATTGGCTCTATGGTAACCCCTCTTTGCTGGGGTGGGCATCAGTTTGTTTAGGAACAGAGTCACAGGGACGCCTCATCCCCTCCGATGGGTGCCAGAGCTGCTGGAGAATGGCAAACACCATGACAGGCAGAAGAGAAAAAGCAAGTGGAGAGAAAAAAATAGAACAAGGAAAGGTGAACCAGGAGAGAGATAAGGAATCACAAAAAGAAGACGCAACAAGGGAAAAAACAGCAAGAAAGGAAAGGAAAAAGAATAGAAAGGAGTAAAATGAGCACAAATCAAGAAGAGAAATAAAACTTGGCCAGTGTATGAAGAAAGAGAACATATATCAAAGCACACTGAATTAGACCTTTTGCAAAAGAATCCATGAAGATCCTTAAAAGGCACTGAAGGGCTGTCATACCAGAGCTGTACCTCCAAGGGACAATGGGACACTTCCACAAGTTGGGAAGGTCTACGTGGGTGTCTCCCAGAAGGTGGACCCTGGCCACATTCATGTCCTCAGCACAGTGTTTCTTGAGGAGATTTAGTGAGAGAACAGATCCAGAGTTCCCGCCCCTGATGCAGTCAGAAGTAATTTTGCATTTCCAAAGTTTATGCTGCAGTGAAGTTCACCTGGAAAGCTGATCCAGTGCTTCAGTGCCACGCGTCAGCCAGTTAACCTTGCTTTTCCCCTTAATCCTGGGGCATGGCTGATGTTGCTCTGCACCACTAACCGATCTAGGGTAAGGATTCCAGGCTGCACTTCCCTGCAGTGTTTCCAGCAAAGCCAGGTGATGCCGCAAAAAGACACAAGATTTGGAGTTGTCAAAGGAGCCGTCTCCCAGCAGCACCGTATCTCAAACATCCAGACTCAGAGATGTCAGGGAATGACAGGTCTTGATGAAGTGGTGTATCAGGCAACCAGCTGCTCTCCAGTGACAGATGTGTCATGCTTCTTGACCCCCTGAATAAATGCCAAGGCAATCTCAGCATTTCTTGTTAATGTTCTGCCCAGAAGGACTCGGCAGTGATGGCCACTGAGTGTTTGAATATGTATCTGAAGAAGGACTCAAGAGTCAAAATGAAATGGACAAGGGACAAAAATGAATTTCAAAAAACTCCTTAACATACTTCAGTTTGTTAAAAACTTGAGACTTGTCTAGTTTTGTTGCAAAAATGCATTTTTTACATAACAGGAAATTCGGTGCAGAAAAGCAGGATTGCTTGTTCCTTTTCCAGATCTGTCAAACGTGACTTCCTTTCAATTGATATTTTCCTGTAATTTTTTCAGTGAAACCTTTTCTTACACCTTTTTTTTTTTTTTTTCTATGTATACATCTAATCTTACTCTTAGTAAAATAACCTTGTCTGGTCAAAAAGTCCCTTTACAAATAAGGAAAGAGTACACCTTTCTCATCAAAAAGCATTGCCCTCTCTGCACATGAAACTTCCTGCAAAGTAAGATTTCTACCATGAAAGGTATAAAATGCAATCTAGATGATGAAAATGTTGTGTTAAGACTTTGGAACTGCCAGGCTGAGTTGCCTTCTCTGTTGTTCTTGAATAAGCCTTTCCAGCCACTCGTGATATCAGGAGGCGCCATTCAGAGAAATAACAGCAACCCACATCTCTATGGATTCTCCTCAGCCTCCATAAATAGGCACTTTCTTTGCTGATCCATCATGTGAATCTAATGAGTGTGTTTGGGTTTTTTTATATATTGGAACTAAATTAGGAATACAAACACAGGCTCTGGTCTGATCCTGTTTAGACCCTTCCTCCTGTACCCCCTGTTAGCAGAGGGACACCCAGGGTGTGAGGCAGATGTACAGCCTCCTCCAGAGCAACACTTAAAATCCAGCATAGCAGAGTCAACCTGAGCAAAGTCAGTTCCCCAAGTCAGACTGGCTCCACACCTCAGCCTGCCAAAAAAGCAGGGAGATGGGAAAAGGATTTATCTTCCCCAGAGTCCCAAGACTGTGGAGATGACTTGGCTTGTCATCTACCGTCTCCAACTTTGTCACCCTGCAGACTGACCAAAGGACCACAACTGCATTTTACACTTCTTACCTTACAGTGTTGGCATCTGCCTCATCCAGATCCCTCCAGGGCACCAACTTTAAATGGTGCTGAGCATCTGACAGCTTGAAGACAGGGAGAGAGTGTGAAGAAGGCAATGTTCAGTCATCTTATGGAGGTCTCTGTGAAGGGTGGAAAGGTAGCTCGAGAGTGGACCTAACTGTTGAGATAAGAAAAAGAGAAGACAACAAAGAGAGAACAAGGGCAAAGAAGCCTATAAAGTTGTCATCATGTTCCTAAAAATCTATCAATACCTGGTAGCTGAGAGGGGAAATAATAATAAAACTCAATGTTGAGCACATCAAATTTCTTACATAAAAATTCTTGGTAGCTGACTGGTTATCAAAAGTTGTAGTTTGCAGAAAGCAATGGCCAAATATTTCTGACTCACCAGAATAGCTCTCTTTTTTGTTTGCTTTTCTGACAGATATGCAGGAATATGTCTTTTCCCTACTGCACTTCGCAGCTTTATGGGTTTGAATTATAATCTTTTCTGTTGATTCTTGTTTCTCCAGGGACAGGTCAGTTCACTGTGGCCTAACAAAGACAGGGAACTTTGTTCTGTAAGAAGCAGTTGCCCATATCAGCTTTGTCCACCCCTTGGTTTTCAGCTTGATCCAGCCACAGGTGAGAAAGGAAACTCAGCAGTAGCTGGTGCCATGAAATCAGAAGCCAGACTAGCTCAGCAGGCAGATGGGTGGTTTGCAAAGCATCAGCTGTGGAGCACTGGCATATCAATTACACAACTCTTCATTCCCAAGCACTACTGTTACAGCATGGGTAGCGACTCCTCCTCCATCATCAAACACAAGATTTTCTTATGGTGATCTGAAAAACCCTCTATTTGAGTAACATCTGTGAAGTTGTGCAAACAGGTCTTAAAAAACACCTACGTCAATGGATTCTTTCTTTGATATTTTAATCAAATTCATGTGCCAATGTCAGATGAAATCAGCACATGTCTTCCTCAGTAGGGTTACTGTCTAGCTGACAGATTGCTGCATGTGCAGCGATGTCTGAGCCAGCCAACAAGATCTGCAGCTGAGCAAGGAAGTGGGTAAGCACCGTGGAGGTAAATGCAAGGTCAAGAAAAAGGCTATAGTGCAAAGGTAAATGCTAATCAGAGCAGTGACAGGCATCCAGAAGGAATTTTTCACAAGCATGCTGTCATGCTGTGTTGCACAGCTTGCTCTGCTCCTGTAGATTCTGAGCAAAAGCAGTCTGTGACAAATGTTTTGAGAATGCTTCTCAGGAATCAAAGCTGTGAGATGTTGGATCTGCACTGGCAGAGCCAAGCACAAAAAGCAGCAAGTGAAATTTTTCCTGTAGCAACAGCATCACAGAAGAAGATTCCCGATTTGCAGATGTGGTGGGTTGACCCTGTCTAGACATCAGGTGCCCACCAAAGCTGTGGAAGAGAAAATATAAATAGTCTTGTGGGCTGAGATAAAGGCGGGGAGAGTTCACGTACGGATTACTGTCACAGGCAAAACACGGGCTTGGGGGAAATTAATTTGATTTACTTCCAATCAAATCAGAGTAGGGTAATGAAATAATAAAGGCTAAATCTTAAAATACCTTCCTGCCAAACCTCCCTTCTTCACAAGCTCAAATTTACTCCCAATTTCTCTATGTCTGCTCTCACAGTGGCACAGAAGGACAAGGAATGTGGGTTGCGATGAATTCACACATTGTCCGTGTCACTTCTCCCTCCTCAGGGACAGGACTCCTTACCCTCTTCCCTTGCTCCATCTTGGGGTCCCTCCCGTGGGCAACAGTTCTGTACAACTTCTCCAATGCGAGTCCTTCCCACAGGCTTCAGTTCTTCACAAACTGCTCCAGCCTGGGTCCTTTTCACAGGTTGCAGTCCTTCAGGAACAGACTGTCCTATGGGGATACAAGGCCTGCCAGCAAAGCTGCTTCAGCATAGGTTCCTCCTTCCATGGGTCCACAGGTGCTGCCAGGGGCCTGCTCCAGCACAGGCTTCCCACAGGGTCACAGCCTCCTTCAGGCATCCCTCTGTTCCATCACAAGGTCCCTCATGGGCTTCAGGTGGATGGCTGCTCAACCGTTAACCTCCATGGGGTGCAAGGGGACAGCTTGCCTCAGTGTGGTCTTCACCACAGGCTGCAAGGGAATCCCTGCTTCAGTGCCTGGAACACCTCCTGCCCCTCCTTCACTGNTAATAAAGGCTAAATCTTAAAATACCTTCCTGCCAACCCTCCCTTCTTCACAAGCTCAAATTTACTCCCAATTTCTCCATGTCTCCTCTCACAGTGGCACAGAAGGACAAGGAATGTGGGTTGCGATGAATTCACACATTGTCCGTGTCACTTCTCCCTCCTCAGGGACAGGACTCCTTACCCTCTTCCCTTGCTCCATCTTGGGGTCCCTCCTGTGGGCAACAGTTCTGTACAACTTCTCCAATGTGAGTCCTTCCCACAGGCTTCAGTTCTTCACAAACTGCTCCAGCCTGGGTCGTTTTCACAGGTTGCAGTCCTTCAGGAACAGACTGTCCTATGGGGATACAAGGCCTGCCAGTAAAGCTGCTCTAGCATAGGTTCCTCCTTCCATGGGTCCACAGGTGCTGCCAGGGGCCTGCTCCAGCACAGGCTTCCCACAGGGTCACAGCCTCCTTCAGGCATCCCTCTGTTCCATCACAAGGTCCCTCATGGGCTTCAGGTGGATGGCTGCTCAACCGTTAACCTCCATGGGGTGCAAGGGGACAGCTTGCCTCAGTGTGGTCTTCACCACAGGCTGCAAGGGAATTCCTGCTTCAGTGCCTGGAACACCTCCTGCCCCTCCTTCACTGACCTTGGTGTCTGCAGAGTTGTTTCTCATGCATATTCTCACTCCTGTCGTCATCTGCAGTTGTGCAGTTTGGGATTATTATTTTTTTAACTTTCCCCTTCTTAAACACATTATCCTGGAGGTGTTACCACCATTACTGATGGGTTCAGCCTTCACCAGCAGTGGGTCCCTCTTGGAGCCAGATGGCACTGGCTCTATCTAGCAGCTTCTCTCAGAAGCCCCCCAGCTACCAAAACCTTGCCATGCAAACCCAGTACAGCAGAGGCTTTTTACACTTCTTGTCTCTGGCAACCCTGCTATGAGAAAGTATCTGGAAGCCTCTTTTGCAAAACTGTGGTGGTGTATCTTCGTTGAATCAACTAGGGGGAAAAAAGGCCAAAAATTTTGAAAGACATGTGAACAACCCACGAAAGCTGGTGAATGCTCATGTTGGACATCATCTTGCAGCAGACAAGGGAAACAGCCTGACAGCTGCTGCGCTCAGCATGGTAGCAGCACCACGTTATTCCCTCATGGATGATTCACAAGGGCTTGGTGAGGGAAGCAGTTCACAACAGGGATTTCTTCTAATGCAGCTAGTTTAATTAGAAACCAAAAGAGCAACTCAGGCTGTTGGAAATAACTCAGAAGTATGATTTTTCCTTTTGAGAAGACAACAGCTTTTGTTAGCCATATCACTGCAGGCACAGTAAGAACGTGGGAGAAAATCCTTATTTCTCAATATAGTGCATGTGGTTTGCACAAAACCTTTGCTCAGCTTAGTTGGGGGAAAATGGAGTTAATTAACTTGTTATGGCGGTAAAACAGGCCTCTGCTGCCCTCTAACAATATCTCCAGGCAAAGGGGAAAGTACCTGCAATCTTCCCAGTCATAAGGTGGATGAGCAGCTTTCAAGTCATTTTTGCATTGGCCAAGGCTTCTGGGGAGATGGGTGTTTAAAAGCCTGCATGCAGCTTCATCCAGCACTTCAATGTGTGAATAAGATTCCCCTGCTGTGACTCAGGCATCTAAAACTTAATATTTTGGTCTTTACCAACCACCTTCAGTTACATTTATAGTTGAGGAAGAACAACAGGCAGAGAAAATTCACTTCTCCAGAATCTGGTCTGAAAGCCAAAAGAGCTGAGCAGTCCTCTGTTTTAACTTCATGAGAAGAACATAGAGGAGACAGGCACTAACCTGGACATGAGTCATTTCTACACTTCTACAGCTGGGTGCAAAGGCCACTCTTCCCATGGGTCACTAGAAATACATGTAGCTTCTTCAATAGCTTGTGCTCATTCTCCAAAGTTAAACCCAAATCTTACAAAATCAGACATCAAAGCAAGTCAATGAGCAAAAGAATTGGTAAGCTGTGTCTCTAGCTCAGACTTTACAGTCACACCACTGACAGGACATTGACCAAAAAAAGCCCTCTGTCAAAGCAGTACTGAAAAAAAAAAAAGGCAATCTGCCTTCGCCACTGAGATTCAACAAGGCTACATGCTAGGTTCTGCACTTGGATCACAACCACCACATGCAAGGTTATAGATTTGGGGAACAGTGGCTGGAAGTTTGCCTGACAGAAAAGGACCTGGGGATGTTGGTTGATAGCCAGCTGAACATGAACCTGCAGAACGTGAGCCAGCAGTGTGCTCAGGAGGCCAAGAATGCCGAGAGTATCCTGACTTCTATCAAAACTAGTATGGCCAGCAGGACTAGGGAAGTGATCATCTGCCTGTGCTGGTGAGGCTGCACTTCAAATATTGTATTCTGGTTTGGGCCCCTCACAACAAGAAAGACATTGAGCTGCTGGAGCATGTACAGAGAAGGGCAATAAAGCTGGTGAAGGATCTGGAGCACAAGTCTTATGAGGAGGGGACGAGGGAACTGGGATTGTTTAGCATGGAGAAAAGGAGGCTGAGGGGAGAACTTATCACTCTACCTGTAAGGAATTTGTAGCAAGTAGGGTGCTGATTTCTTCTCCAAAGTAAGAAATGATGTGACAAGAGGAAATGGCCTCAAAGTGCACCTGAGGAGGTTTAGATTCAATATTAGAAAAAGTTCTTCACCGAAAGGGTTATCAGGCATTGGAACAGGCTTTTCAGGGAAGAAGTGGACTCCCCATCCCTGGAGGTTTTTAAAAGATGGATAGATGTGGTGCTTAGGGGCATGGTTTATTAGCAGACTTGGCAGTGTCAGGTTTATCATAGAATGCTGTGGGTTGGAAGGGACCTTAAAGATCATCCAGTTCCACCTCTCCTCCCATGGGTAGGGACACCTCCCACTAGATCAGGCTGCTCAAGGCCCCATCCGACCCGGCCTTGAACATCTCCAGGGATGGGGCATCCACAACTACCCTGGGCAACCTCTTCAGTGTAATTAATGGAGGACTATTATTTAAAAGCATGTTTGTATTTTGCTTTGATAAAAGCTGCATAAATGAGTAACCTCTGAGTGTTGTTCAAAATCTGCTACTGAATTTACTTTGAAGTGTCATGGCAGTCTTGTAGACCTAGTAGCAACTTAAAAATGAATACATTGACCTGAAATTAGGCTGGTGTCAGTGGGAAGGGAGAGAAGACTGACAAGAACTTTAAAGTCTGATTCCCTTGCATGGTTAATAGTCAAAATTACTAACAGGAGACCAGAATGTTCTTGTTCAGAATTGCTGCAGCTGGAGTCAGCTGGTACAACCATCTCTATGGGATAAGGTAGAATTCCCCCTCTCAGATTGCTCCCTTCAGCAGTTAACCTTCTATTATAACAAAGACTCAGCTTTGTTAGCCGCTCTGCCGCGGGGCTCACCTTATCTTCTAGCAGAGAACATTGATTTCATATCAGAAGTGGAGGCAGGGCAAAAAGCAATGGGGAGGAAGGGCAATCAGCAGAGCAGGAACCTCGCAGCAACAACCAGGGATTCCAGGATGCCAAAGCATCCCAGGAATGCACTGATGATGGCAAGATGATTTTTTGCCTTCTTGTGAGGGCAAGAAGAACTGCTTCAAAGCAATATGCACAGAAAGGGGATACAAAAGTGACAGTCCAGAGAGACATCAGCAAGAAGCACCAAGAATGGACAGTAAAATATTTTCTAAAGCATGGAAAGAAACACACACACACTAACAGTATCTGGCTCTCCAAAGATCTATTTCACTTTTAAAAAGCAAGACTTTTTTGCAAGACTCTTCAGACAAGGTCTTCTAGAACCTACTGAGAAGCGAGTCATGCATGGTCTGCACAGTTAAAAAGAGAAAGATTAGATAGTCATAGAACATACTTTTGAAAAGTCAGCTGTCTTCAGTGCCAGGAACATCATCTTGACTATTAATGGGACTCTACTGTTAGCAGTGAGACGCTGATTCACAAAGTGATGCCACACCAAGAAGCAGCATGAAAAGTTTTGAGGAGCAAACCTGCTTTTGCTGAACACAGCAAGTTGTGGTCAGCCTAGAGTTAGACGATCATTTCAGTGGTATCTGTAAACTAAGACAGGCAGATGGGCAAAACACACCCTTGAACATGCAAACGATAAAACTGTTCACATGAATGGAGGAGCAATGCTAGAGTCAGATGCTAGGTCTCTCCGAGAGAAGCTGTATTGTGAGACGAGGGCTTGCGAAGACAGGAACAAACGTGTACAAGGGGTCTTAAGTGGTCACACACATCACCTGAGATGAATGCCAGGGATGAATATCCTTTGTAAGTGCATCCATCTAGCTGCGTAAGTAACAGCTGAGAGCAAAAAATAGGGAATTCTTACAAACACTATGAAAAAATGAAGCATACTGTGCTCTGTGGTACCCCATGAGCTGAAACTCCGGCACACACATAACCATGTGCATGTTTGTAGCCATGTATTGTAGGCTCACAAAGCATTACCTTCTTGTGGGGGCGCTCCTCATTCCTTTCAGGGGAATATTAAATCTGAGCAGACAGCCCTTCACTAAAGGAGGAGGGTGATCAGCCTTCAAGACCAGCTTGGCCTTTTGTTGTGTTAAAACACTGGCTTGAAATGGCCTCAGCTCACATCAGCCTGTTAATCAAGCACTAGTATCCTGATACTGTAAGAAATACAGGTTCTTCTTCTCCCCTTGCTTACAATGTTTGCTTATCTATTGTTTCAAAGAAGATGCAATTATCTATCCAGCAACTTGCCTCCTTCACCAATACAGGCACCACCAGCAAAGAGAGATTTCAGCTGACTCCTGGCCGGAGCGGTGATCCTGCAGTGCCTGGGGCCAGTGGTTGTGTGTAGGAGATGGGTGAACCACCCACAGTGCTGACCCACAGCAGAGCAATCCTCCCACATGGGGACTCACAGTGAAGCTAAAGCTGCTCTTCATTAAAACACACCTACCTCATTCCTGTTGCTAAGAAGCAATTGCGTCAAGAATCACTGCTTTGAAGCAACACCCTTTGGGAGATATGTTGCACTGGATCTGGGTCACTACTCTCAGCCTTTGATGGACATCTATGCTGGGATGTGGGAGCATCCTAAAGCAGGTGTTGACAGCTTTCCCCAGCAGCTGCAAACTAGCTGATGGTGCTCTCAGTGCTGCCGCTGCGGTGTGGACACAGTTTATCGCAGCTGGAGGAGATGGCCTCTAAAGGGCACCCAGCAGCAGAGCAGCCTGGAGGGCAGGTCCTGTGGTGCACGGGTGCACGGGTTTCCTTATGTCAGGCATCCTCGCCATTACTTCTCCTGTGTGGAAGAGGATTGCACAAAGCTATCTTGCTACAGGAGTGTTTATGGGCTGAGATAATCTCCCCTCTAAATGGGAAATGAGTATGTAAAGTGGGTGTGCATGGAGAAGGATGCCAGAACACAATGAACTGGCATTCACCACTCAGCAATTATGCCATGGCTCTCCCAGGTCCATGTGCTGATGTTTGTAGGCACATCATCTGTCTTCCAGAGGGCATGGGCAGGCAGATACTGGGAAATTTGGGGCTTTTAAAATTATTTTTGAACGGTTGGGTGAGGATAACACACAGGAACATTACAAAAGGTTTCTAATTCGCAGGCCAAATTCACATGAGCATGGAGGGAAGCTAATCCTGGTTTGTCTTTGAAGGGCTCGAATTCATCCACATCCCATGAATTACATCAGCCTTTCTGGGCTTCTGAGGAGATAGATTAGGGATTATGCTTTACAAGACCTTCCTCAGATGCTGTTAGTTAGGCATTAATACTCCCCAGGGATGTCCATCACCCTCCGTTCCCAGCCAGCACTGGCAATGGTGGGCTTCTGGCACAACTGCATCTTGTCACCTTGCTCTGCAGCCCCAGGACAGCAGGATCCATCACCTGTGAAGGAAGCACCCTCTGACATGTGATCAGTTTCACCTCTGTGCCTGGCAAGATCATGGAGCAGATCCTCCTGGAAACTGTTGAGACTCTACTCTGTTCTCATCAGACCTCACCTGGAGTATTGAGCAGCCTGACCTAGTGGAAGGTGTCCCTGCCCATGACAGGGGTGTTAGAACTGGATGATCTTTAAGGTCCCTTCCAACCCGAACCATTCTAAGATTCCTTGTTTTCTCCCAGCAAAGACAGCAAGCATCCTCTGAAAATGATGCATTTCAGTGCCATGATTTTATGACCCTGATGATCATCATGAAGCAAACATTGAGTTGGAGGAATAAGTAAATTATCATGGACCAGAAAGAAGAATAACCCTTTGCAAGCACTTTTCACAGGAGGTTATTGCAACATTGAACAAATATCATCTGAGAAACTTCTTAAGCTTCAAAACACTTCTGTGAAGCATGCAAGAAAAAAAAATATGCTGGAGCACTCTGTTCACATCTTGAGAGGGAAAGCATAGCTTCTTGGCCACGTATAGCAACCATAGCACCAGCAGTTAGGCACAGGAAGTTCAGAAGAATACCACAGACATTTTACATGTAAAGAGATAAGTTAGCTAGCGTGAAAATATTTCACCTGAGTAAGGGTGCGACTGGTCTGTAGGGTTTAACTTCTTTTAGGGTGTAAAAATCTACAGCATTTGTTTTTTCTCTGTGATAAATGTCCTCCCATGGAGATTACACCTAAAATGGAAAAGCCATTTATAAGGACACCAGCTCAAGGGAAGAACTTCCAGTGCGCTGGGCAAGAGGCACAACATCTGGCTGGGACCATGAACTGCCATTTGCATGCAATTTCTAATTCATTAATGCAAGTTCAGAAGAAATTTCAGAGCTTTAATCACTCCAATTGATTGTGATGAGTGATAACTCGTTGCAGTGGTTTGCAATGTATTTTCTTATAATCCAGTTTAAACATTAAATTGCCTTGGCAGTTCCTGGATTGTTCAGATAGCCTGTCAGAATTGTTCCTGGGGAAGCAAAAACCTAGATATTGTAACATCTATTTCCATCATAAGATGCTTTTAAAATAAATCAAAACAATTGTTTTCACTCAGGTCTTCACACTGAAGTGGGAACTGTCTCTTGCCCAGTTGCTGCAAAACTCTGACCCCGTTTTTTAGAAAGCCAATTGTGACAAGATAATTGCTGCATAAGCTTTAAAGGAATGAGTGTCGACCAGCTTGTCATACCACAATATTCATAACACCTTCAGGGAGCAGAACAAACGGTTAAAAGGAAAGTTAGCTGACTCATTTCATGAGTAGCTGGTGTTAGTTGTAGCAGCTTGGAAGTTAACAGATAAAAATGTTATCACAGCCAGCAGCAATATAGCCCTAACGACGACAAACAGACCTATGTATAAAATAAGTCCAATTAACTGTCTTAAACATGGATGACATTTGGATTTGGTATTAATATTCCAGTAGTGTACTGGAGATCAACTGACTGCCATAGTATTCTTTGGAGGAAAAGTCTTGCATTTCCACATCTTCCACTAGAGAATAATTTTATTAAAAGATGTACAGAGACTTCAAAGTGCTGCTCCTTTCGGGTAACTAGGACAAATTTTGCATTCAGTCACACTAGTAGAACTTGAGTTTACAGTAATTCCATTGACTTCATCAGCATAATTAATCCCTGGAACAACTTATCCAGTGATGTTGTGAACATTCATTAAGTCCCAATTTTTATTTTCTTGTTTGTTCTGAAAAAATAAAGATGCTCTAGTTGAAATTAATAAGACACCTGGCTTGTACTGCACATGATATCAGATTAGAGGTTTATACTGCCACATCTTGACTTCATGATCTGTGAACAAAGGGTGTTGTTCACACAGTGAACTTAGGAGATCTAGGGTGGCAAGGGATGTGTGGACAGCCTTACGCTCCAAGTAAGAGCAACTTGATGCAGCATAGATATCTCCGTGTCGGATTGTTTTAATGGGGAGTAAGCACAATCCTCCCATAAACAAACCCTTTTCAGGGACCTTTGAACTGACTTAGCCCTAGATGTCCTGGACTCAAATCTTTATTTCCATTCCTACAAAAAGCAAAAGGATGCAACCTGATATTCACAGTTCAGTTGTCACTATCAAAAAAGGAAAAAAAAAATCCCAGCATTCAAGTGTCTTCCTGTAATTTTCTAGGCAATTATTCACCTGTGTCGCCTGGATTATCAGATACCGCATGTTATTTGTTGATTTGTTTTGTTTGGTTTCTGTGCCATAAAATCATGTGTCACCCTTTGTGGGGGTGAGCAGGTCTAGCAAATGCTTCAGTAGAGGGTAATGTCTTTCCATATTCAAATTAAAATCAGGGATTGATGCTGCAGAGGTTGTCTGAGGGGAGCCACAGAATCTATTCAGATTAGTAGCTGCTCCATCTGGCCTAATTATCAGAATCAGAGTGAGGAGAGGTGTGTTAACAGCAACAGTTAATTTTTATTGTAGTTACTTGACAGTCGCTGCAGTCATTTACTCCCGGGCAGGATCACACTGCCAGGGTGGAGGAGGGACTGCTCATCCCACAGCACACTTGTTACACCCAGCCACAGCAAAGTAGGGAGTTTACGCTCAAAACAAAGTAGCTTTGGAGTTGACAGCCCAAGGTAAATGCTTGTGGAAGATCCCAAGCCACTGAGTACAGGGAGAACAAAAAAATATAGGTAACTTGCTATGGGATTTTAATTTCTCCCCGTATTTCACATTTTTACCTGATTCTGCCTCCTTTTGCAGGAGTAACAACACCTCCTGACTCACGTACACAATGCTGGCAGCTGTAGGCCACACAAGCTGGATGCGTGGGATGCTCTTTCAGTGCCCATGACCATTCCCACTCACCGCAGAAGCAAGCCACAGCCATAATCCTAGAGCTGCTTCCAGACCTGCTGCCACAAGCAGCCCTCCCCAGGACTGGCATGTCCTCACCAGTAACTAGATCCACCCCACCTGAGTGGAAGGGCTGTTTTCCCTTCTCCAAGAGGTTTTCACACCAGTCCAGGCATCACACAGAAACAGGCAAGGGCAGGCAGAGGCTATTCTTCTCATGACTTCCCCCTTTCCTGACTGCCTGCCCCATCCCACAATCCCAGTTCCTACCACCCTGGCACATAGCCCTGGTGCTTGTTGCAAAGAAACTGTTGTGGTTGGGGTTTGTTTTTTTTTAATTTGGCAGGAATTAATATAGCCTCGCCTCCGCATCTTGTTGTTCTCTACAACTACCCAAAAGGAAGTTGTGGAGAGCAGGGAGCTGGCCTCTTCTCCCAAGTGACAGGGGACAGGACAAGAGGAAATGGCCTCAAGCTCCGCCAGGGCAGGTTCAGGCTGGACATTAGGAAAAAACTTTTCATGGAAAGGGTCATTGGGCACTGGAACAGGCTACCCAGGGAGATGGTTGAGTCACCTTCCCTGGAGGTGTTTAAGGCACAGGTGGATAAGGTGCTGAGGGACATGGTTTAGTGATTGATAGGAATGGTTGGACTCGATGATCCAGTGAGTCTTTTCCAACCTGGTGATCCTATGATTCTATGATCTCTGTGGTCTGCCCTTCCTTGTCTTTTAATCACTACATTCAACTCTCAATCAGGCCAGGTGCATCAGATGTGTCAGCACCCACCAAACTGAGAATGGGAAAATTCTGAAAAGAAAAGAAAACCAAGAGTGTCACTTTTTTCTACCAGTTTAATGCTGCTTTCTTTCCTCAGCAGTGGCTTGAGCAGCCTTCTCTGGCTGGGAAGAACTGGGACAAGTAAAAATAATAATAATTAAATGTTATAAATAATATTCAGCACCACCTCTGACAACAACCACAGATCAGACAGATTTTTCTTTGGATCACCTTCCCAGTTTGCCTTGTACTGTCACTGTGCAACTGAGTAAATGTTTTCTCTACAAGCAGCAGTGCCACACCACAGATTGCTCACCTTGTGTGCCCATCTCATGTTTTTGCAGCCCACACTACACTCCTTGATGGGAACCCCCTCAGAACTCAAGATTCTCCTTTCTCCCTTTTCTCCACATCCTCTTTTCTCCTCCTCCTTCCAGTTATGAGGCAGTGAAGAGTAAAAACAGCTTGTCTTTCCCATCCTGGCTGGGAGACAAGGAAAGCAGGTTTTCCCTTCCCCATTTCTTATTGGGGAAAGGAGAGGGAAGATCTGATTAATGCACCTCTGCAGTTTTCCCAGGGCTGGGTGAGCAGGAATGCTGCAGCACTCATCCCCTAAGCCCCAACTGATGGCCGTAGGGAGGTGATTCTGCTGGGTCTCAAGGCACAGGAAATCCTGGGGAGGAGCACAGTCATTCCCCATAGCCCTCCTGACCAGGCACTGCTTCCAGTTTTGGCCTCCTTGGTCATGTTCAAGCCTTCTGTTACCAAAATGGTGCATTGGGCAACCGAAGGAGACCCAGGGACAGCTGATGGATGCAGAATGCTCCCCACACTGTAGCATGGTTAAAATACCTGAGCAGTGGCGATAAGACTGGTGAAAGCTGTCTGCTTCCTACATCGGCATCTGATTAAACACCCATTAGCAGAATGTGCTGCAGAAGAAGAGACAAAGAGAAAGTTGTTGCCAACAGCCACGGAGGATTGGGAACGAGCCTTGCACAGCCCCTTCCAACCTCCAAATAACACCACTTCCAAGAAAGAAATCCAGATACCTTTTAAAATTTGGGGGGGCTTGAGGAACCATGAGAGCTACAGCACTGAAACGATGGGCATGCAACAGGGACCAGGGAGTTGTGGGCTGGGCATCAGCCCACACAGTCCCACCTCACTTGCTGCCAAACTAAAACGCAGCTCTTCAAAACCACAAGTCCCACTCCCCTCCACTCTTTACCATCACTTTTCTGTGCAGAAAATGAACCACCATGCAACCCAGTGCAGGGTGAGGCGTTGTGAGGCAGCCATTCCCAGGCAAAAGTCAGGGTATCCTAGTTACAGTTTTGGTCTGTCCTATTATCATCACACTGCAGAAAAACTGCCTCGGGTGGCAGTTATGGTCAGACTAAACCTACATATTATATGATACACACATACCCGGGGGGTCGATGTAGCCTGGAAGAAGACACATCCCCTCCAACATCTCTCCTTGGCAGATACATGCCATGAAGTCACCTCCAGCAGGATCCTGGTACAGAAGGGAGCCCAGCCTGATATCCCAAACAAGGATATTGGTCTCATCTGTCACAAGGATTAATGGTAGGAGCAATACAATGAGGAAGCTCCTGTGGAAGTCAATGCACAGGGTCAGGCCTCTGTGACTTCTGTAAGTGAGTGACAACCAGCAGCATCGGGCTCTGAGCAGGAAGGAGAGACACAGCAGACACTTGGAAAGACTACCAAGCTTGCTTCACCAAATCTTTAAATATTAGGTAGGGAAAGGAGCCTTAGCTTCATTTTTCACACTTGTAAATGCCCTTCAGATTAGGGTCTTTCTGTATGGACTGGGAGGATAAAAACTGAGCGGTCCCTACAACAGGGAAGCTTGCCATTCACTTTTAAATCTGCAGAAGGTGCTTATGAAACAGTATGAGATGTTTCGGGTCTGGGAGAGGGGAAAGGAGAAATTGAACACCAAGTGGGATGGCTGGCCTCTGCAGAGCACTGGGAAGGCCTTCTCCCCACTGCATCCCAGCAGGATCCACAGTAGCCCCATCAGCCGTGGGTGTACCATGAGTAGCTTTAGGCAGCCTTCATCCCTCTCCGCTGCTCTGGTTAGTAAATCACATGGCTTGCAAAGACAGAGAAACCGATTTGACTGCAGCCCTGAATTCAGGCAACCAACCTTCCATGTGCCTGGTAGCTGCTTGTGATTTTAGAGCAATCAGAATCTCAAATTCACACCCTAGTGATACCAGCACGATCCAAGTCTCAATATTGGCAGTCAGCATCACTGCCAACCTGATATAGCACTGCCACACTCAGGCTTGTATATCTTGTGAATGTCCTAAAACAACCCTTTTCAAAAACCTGCAATATTAAGTTGCTTTCAGGAGAAAAGGGCGGGGGGAAGTAACTTCTAATCATTTCATTAGAGTAATGTTTCCCAGGTTTTTAAACTCAATGATCAAATGGCCTTTATGGGCAAAACACAGCCATTGATCACATTCAGAATTCTGCTAAAACATTCATTTTCAGCTTAAAACTATGCTAAACTTGAAGTATTCCTTATATTTTCTTTTATTTTCCCCCTTTTTGTCTTATACTTTATGGATTTATAAATCCAGATTTATAGAATCCAGTTTTATAAAACAATTTAGCATTTGCTGCAATGTTATGGCTATAGTATCTAATATATAATGGAATAAACCCTGGTCAAAGAGTCTAGGAGATTTTTAGGAGCAGCTGTTTGTAGGTGCCCCCAATTCCATTTTTCCCCACAGAAGTCACTAAGCAAACATCCCCTCACCAGGGAGGCTTAGAGTGAGTTCAGGGTAAAGTCTTCTTGTATGCAAAACAGCAAATGGCTTGAGCAATCCCATTGATTTCAGGGGGTAATCGCTAACCTGAGGAACAAGCTTACAGCGTTGCCCTTAAATGCAGGTGGCTGGTTTATTTGCACCTTTTCCCTTATCAAATGTGGCTGTAGAGTGCTGAGCATCAGGATCCATTCTATTTAAAAATCAGCCCTGAAGATAAGATTATCCCTTATCTTTGAAAACTGCCCAATTTGCAGAGCATCCTCTATTCCAGACAGCCCAGGAGTGCATCCCACCCCATGTCCTACATGAGTGGCAGGCACATGGGCAGTCTGGCCACTGAACTGGAAAAATCACTTTGCCAGTAGCAATAAAAAATAAGAATAAGTCTTCAGTGTGGCTATCACTCAAGTGTAGCCCAGCGGCTGCTGCAGTGTGAATGGCATGCAAACATACCTCCTTGGAAGCCCCTTGACTTCAGAAAGCCACCACGATTGTCCCCAGAGTGAACTGGTACGTAACACACAGAGGGGAGATTCATCCCTGTCTCCAGCTGATTTGCACTGAGGAGTTTCTCTCAAAAAAAAAAAATTAGGTGTGCACATGGTTGCTAGAAGGAAAAGGGGCACTACTTCTCCTTCCCATCTACCGGGACAGCGTGGGGACAGGGTTGATCGCCACATTGGTCTTGATCTCCCTCCCTGCCTCCCCACTTCCAGAGTGAAATCTAAACTGTGGCTATTTCTGCTACCGCTGACAAATACTGTCACCTTTTGCTACCTCCCCTCCCTCGCGGGTGACAGGGTGCAGCGCTGGGGATCATAAATGAATCATCACTTGGCGGCTCCCATGGCTTTGGGGCACGGCCACCCACGCCAGGGCAGAGCCACAGGGCAGGTAGCTCCCAGCCCCAGCTGCAAGGAGAGGTCAGGGAGCAGGAGAGTGCTTTGCATGGGGCTCCTGTGGGGAAAATGGGAGTAAGCACCAGGGGCTGGAAGACAGAAGAGACGGAAGGTGGCTCTGAAATGTCCCCATGGCTGCCAGCCGTGCTGCCTCTTCTCCTTGCTGTAGCTGCAGCAGGCAGGGGCTGGCAGTCCAGGGGAACCTCAGGGGTGCTCAGGGCAGAGTATTCCCAGGAGAGGCTGGGCAGCACAGAGCACAGAGAAGCCCAACCTGGCTGGGGAAGCTCTCTGCCACGTGGAGAAGGACCTGGGCTTGGGTTTGCATCTCCACCACTGCGAGCGCTTCAGAAAATCCTCCTCCATGGAAAAACTCATCTGTTGCTGACATCCATCTGAATTCACCTTGACGGCCATTAAGATGTTCCTCTGACAAGCAAAGACTGCTGTGCAGAAGAGTTAAAAGGTGAAGGGCAAGTCCCTTCCCCTTCCCTTGGATGCTAGCTTTTGGTTTCTTTGCAGCACCCCAGCTCATAGTTTAATGTTGCAAAACCACTTTTTGCATGTGGAGAAACAAAGCAAGCTATGGATACCACATGCCAGCAGTTAAGCTTCTCCAGTACATGATTTGACCCAGACACCCTTAGATCCTTCCTGCCACCAAGGCTGGTTCTTTTATTTCAGGCCTCCAGCTTTTCTCAGAGTAAAATGTAGAGCGCTTATTGCACAAGCACAATATTGCATCTTATGCATACGCAACTCATTCCCAAAATGATATGAGCAACGTGCGCCCTTTTTTGCCAGGAGCTCTGCTCCCGTTTTGGGGTGTCATTTGCATCCCCTCCCCAGGCACCAGCACTCACCATGTCACTCCTCTGTGGGCAACACATTCCAGAGCACAATCAAACCTATTGTCCAGCTCTGAAACAGTTTCCTCTTTAATCTGCCGAAGGGAACAGCACAAGGATTTTATATCTAATCCAATAAATCTACACTGACATCTTGTGGAGATGATGAGACCACAACTTCGCAACCACTTGGCAGGGTGGGATCTCTACTGTCACCGTACCCTGCTGGACACCAGCACAGCAGCAGCCAGACTTCCCAAAGCACCCACAGGTGTGTCCACAGTGAAAACTGTGCAAAACTGCCACCTCAGAAGTCCTTGCTCTGTCCACTATCATCATTTTGCTAAGTGGTCCTCACAAACCAAATCAAAATTGCTTTGAAATCCTCACTGGAAGCAATGCCATGGTCCCTCTTGCATGAATGCTGTGATGTTTCAGGCTTCTTGGCGAAGCCCAAGTTTCTAATGAGGATCTATTTTCATGCTGGAATTTTATTATCTCTGTAAGCACTGAAAGAAAATGGACCTGAGCAGTACTCCAAGACTCCTTTCATGCTCCTCTTTGTCTTAGATATACATGGTTTAAGCAAAAACTGCCTCTGGTTTGGGAACACGCACAAGATTTTCCTCCCTGTTCACCCCATTCAGAAGGTTGAATCAAGCTACTGCCATTTGTCTTCCAGTGCTCAGGTCAACTGCTCAAGGAGTATTTTCCCCCAACCCCATCATAAAATCACGAGTTAACACCAGGAGACGAAGCTCCAGCACAGCTAATCTTGCAACCAAACCATATGATCATTTCTCCAGCTTCTTCCTAATATCACACTGGGGAGCAAACACTCACACTTGCTCCATCGCAGGGCAAAAAAGGGCTTCATCAAGTCATTTCTAGCAAACCATTCACACCACATAGGTCTGAGAAGACTGAAAGTGCCATGGGATGTCAAGAGACAAAGTCTGAGCTAGCATACAATCCAAGGGGCTGGCATTGACACCCAAGCGCCCCTGCATTAATACAATAAATTACTCAGCTCTTCATGGGGTTTTTACCCTACTCATTTCCTGTCCCTCCCTTTGGGCAAGGGACAACCCTGAGAAGTTTTTTCCAGTCCTTTTTCTGACCTGTCCAGTTAGGGGAGGAGACGGAGATGGATTCAAACCAGGTTCTGAGCAAGTGCTTTGGATTTAACTTAAATCAATCATTGGTGGGACAGGGCAAAATTAGCCCCTAGGAAGCAGAAATAAAGTGACAGGGTCGGAGAAAGGCAGGTAACAAACATATCTTGAACCTCTCAATTACATCTTTACAAACTATATGGGCCTGTTCCATTCCCTCCCTTTTTTCCCCTCACTTTGCCAATGCAGGGTCGCTGCCCTCTGCCAAGTCTTCTACCCACACCAGCATCTCCATCTCTTCTGAGATGGCCAGATCCTCTGAAACTACTGTGCTAGCACCCAACAGGTGGGAGGTGGAGACTACCTATGTGTGACGGAAAGGGAAGGAGCCTGGACTTCCTCATGGTGTAGCAACCAACCTGGAAAAGTCATGACCATCATTCACAGTGCAACCAACAGCTACCACTGCTGCCAGCAGCAAGTCTCTGCGCCTTTGCAGTAGCTCAGCCATTTCCACTCGGCAAGATGTTCTCCTTCTGCTACGTGCCTGTTGTACCCCTTCAGAGAAAAAACTGTCAACTAGAGACTGCACATGGAAAACGTTCCCTGCAATTATGGCTCCAGCTCAGTCTGCTCCATCTCCTTGCTCTTCTCAAGGCAGCATCAACTGCCCCAGTCCCCTCTGAAGACAGACAGCTTTCCAATGTGGGTATCATGGAGGTATAGAAGATTAACAGTGCATTAATTAGACCTCAGCTTCACACATAAATGTAATAAACGCTATATTGCCTTGTACAGATCCCAATGCTGAGTCCATTAAGTTACACCTTAGACCACCTAATCAGTTACAAGTAGGGGGAAACCAACCATCGTAAGAAAAGCCCAAATGACCCAATGCTCAGCACTGGCTCCACTCTGAACAGCAGCAGAGATAGCTTTTATCCTTTGAGAGGGAAAAAAAAAAAANAAAAAAAAAAAAAAAAAAAAAAAAAAAGGTATGATTGTTATGCTTCTAACTGACTAATATCTAAGTAATGCTTTAAATTCCTGCAAGCCTATTTCTTTGGGACTATGGAGAAGTGTACACCCAAGAAAAAAAAAAAAACAATACACAAAGAAGCCCTGCCACTTGGCCTCTGTTAACGTACCTTGAGCAGTCTCAGTAAGCATCCATATGTATGCACAGCTAGGCCTGGTTATTCAAATCCTGTTGCCTAGTATTAACTCACAAATCTATATTTAAGCACCTAAGCAGGAATTACTACAGCTTTCTAAAGATGCTAAGCACCAAGAGCTCTTATTAAGAGCTTGTCAAAGTACTGACCTTACTAATGAATTTGGGAAGAATGGTATTTTTGAAGTAAAACTTATCTGGAAAGTGAACCAAAAAATAAAACTTAGTACTAAACAGAGATACTTTGGTATAATTTTCACTCTCTCCATTCCAAAGCCAGGAAGCCTCTGAAAATTTCTGCAGAACTTGAACTTCGCTGTTCTTACAGCTAAAGTCAAAAAGCTGCTTTTCCCTTCCATAGCCTGTCTTGGCCTTTTCCTGGCAGGCAAATTCATATCCTGCAGATGAGCAGAACACAACAACAATATTTTAACTCAAAGAAAAAGGCCAACTCTTTATTTTTCATTTGCTTTCTTGTAATTCTGATTCAAAATCAGTTTTCATAGGAAGTCAGTGTTTTATCATTCCACAATCTCCTCTCTCCTGAATCATCCTGTATCAATTCTAAAAAAAAAAAGGGAAGAAAAAGATAGAAGCATATTTATAGGGCCAGAATGGGAAAGACGATCAAACTCATCAAGATATACACCAAGTGCAATGGATGTAGCAAGTGGAATTAGATCTAATATTTTGTATGGTCAAAAGATTAGCTTCAAATCTAGAAGAAAACAAAAATTTTGATAAACTAAATTTTAAATGCACATTCTCCAGAAGTTGTACTTCTTGGTTCCTTCTTTTGTTGTCAAAAAATATCCACATATACATGGACACATGAAATTTGAACTTTCAGTTTATTACTTAAAATACAACTTTGAGGTCACATGACTACTATCCACTGACAGTATTTCCGTTATAAGAAATCATCAATTTTGACGTAATGATTCCTCATTGCAAAGTTAAACACCTTCCCAAGTCTCACAGCTCTTGAAGTAGTNTTTAACAAAGTAAAAAAGGATATAGTTTCCAAATAATCTTAAATTAGTAAAATTAATGGTTCTGTGTGTGCCTTTTAATTCTTTTGCACAGTTCAACCAAACAGAAGTGGAAGAAACTACAGAATTTCAAGACGTTACTTTCTCCCTCTACACAAAATACTCAGTATATATCACACTCCCATCCACATATTAACTTCCATTTTATGCACTCGGTTATGAGAAGATCTAACATTTAAATCAACCTTCCAGCTGATAACGTCACTGAAAGCTTATGTCAGGACAGATGCAGGGGGAATAATTAAAAAAATAAATAAATCTTGCTAAAAACCTGTTTATTTAATACATGAACATTTTGATACGTCATAGGTACCACTTTTTGGATTGTGGACACTGTCTTCTTAAAGAATTTATTAAAACACTGATTGCCTAAATTCTGCAGAGGATTAAAGAATGCAAGCTAGTCTTGAACAAGTGGGCAATTTCATAAAATATCTAACACACCTGGAATTGCAAGACATGGCTTTAAAATCCCATTACTATCAAATGGGCATAGTAAACTGCTTTTCTAACACTTTCTGAATCTGTGAGCGTATACTGATATAAAAGTGTTTCATATCTCACCAGCTGCTGCTCTTAAGTTATAACCTGCACAAAAGAGAATGCTTTCCAAAACATCCAGGAACATAGGTCAAGGAATTTATTGTAGATCTCTAATCAAACACAGCTCAGGTCCTGTGGTAAATTTTTTTTTCCAACCTATGGATTTCTTTTCCTGCTGCTCATACAGTGATGCTAGCGTTCACAAGTCAAAGACTCGGAACACAAATGCAGAAAATGAAAGGCTGCTTTTGCAATTCCCAATTCAGAGATAAAAAAACCCACAAGGCAAACTGGATTTGCGATTGACAGATTTTTCTTCAGTTAGAGAGAGGTGAAAGTTCTTATTTGAACCCAATCTGCTATAGATTTGTAAATGAAATCTGCTACTTGTACTTTAAGGTTTTTTTGGAAAAAAAAAAAACATTGCATATGAACACTACCAGATGACAAGAATGAGAAGTCTGTGCCATATACATAAGGGTAAATGTTTTCCTGTACTAGTTGTGGTACCTATAGTATTTGACAACATTATTTGGAGTATGAAAATAGACATTAAGCCATATCAGTCCTAGGCTGCCTCCTACGTCAGAACTTCCTCCATTTCACAGAAGCATCACTGGGATGAGGAAATCTACATCCTATTCGCAGTACATCCTATTCGTTCAAGCACACATTATTTCTTAACTGTTTTAAACTTTAGGTACCGCAAATGCCCAAAGGAGTTAATAAATACTTCTAGTTTTCCCATAGATTTTACCCAGAAATATGTGTCTATCAATGCCAGCTACATGTCATTTATGTCCCTTGTCCTTAAAAAACAAATCACGTGTCCTTCTCCAGAAGGTCTCTTTGGTTTTCACTATATTAAAAGGAATACAAGGTCATGTCATCTTCAGCAGGAATAGCTCTGCTGTGCTTAGAAACCTAGGTCCACTTAGAGAAGCAAAGAGATGATCCTACCATGTCATCCACGCTGACCTTCCCCTATCAAGGAAAGGCAGAATCTCACGGTACCTAGACCTGCTGGCGGTTGCTTTCACAAGCTAACATCCCATCTAGATACCTCTGTTGGTCACAAAAATCCAAGCAAAATAAACCAATGAACCCACTACTGAAAGAATGTGAGTAACTGACAGTAAAATTTGGCCTTTTGGATGCTCTTATTTTGGGAATATCAGGTATCAGGAAAGATTATGTGTAACTGGCAAATTCTCCAATTTTCATCTCTCTGACCCGAAAGAAATTAAACCTTTTATAGTCTCACACAAAAATTCAGGTTAGAAGGAACCATTACATCATGCATTTTCATCTCCCATTTGTCAAAGTCATTATACGTAGCTTGGGGATGAAGTTTAAAGTCCAAACATTTCAGTTAGATCATATATTTCAGTCCTCGAAAATGTAAATTGTGCATCACGAAAAGAGACCACAATTGCCCAAAGCATCAGAGGCTGAGACCTCTGCTGGGAACTGATTAGATGAGATATGTTTGCATAACTCCCCACTCCCAGCAAGCCATAACTTCTGCTGCACAGGAAGAACAAGTCTGTGCCTCACCCTCTCTTGCACTGTCCTTAGAAATCTAATTTGAAAGAAGTCTAAAGCAGAAGCAAGGAGTCACTCACTCTCAATATCCTATTTCCAATCCCCTATGTACTATAAAAGAGAAGGTCTGAGGAATTTCTCTAGCTAAAACACTAAAAACAGAACACCTCAAGTGCAATGTCAGCCCTCACAGGGAGTTGTACTGACATGCTGATAGTAAATAAAAAAGATCAAGTATCTTGATCAAGTGAAAGATGACCCTGCCCATGGCAGAAGGGCTGAACGAGATGGCCTTTAAAGGCCCCTTGTATCCCAAACCATACTATGATTCTAGGATTTTTAGAATGAGATTAATTGTGCCTTTACAGTAGGTCCCTAGAACAGACCCAGAACTAGTAAAACAAACTCAATCTAAAACGATTTGTAACGTTTGCCACCTCTCTTGGCAAACCAATCAAATGCTTCTCTGCTGGCAACAGCGTCGCAGCAAAACAGTCAGAACAGGACTTGATGAACTTTTGCCTATGGAAGCCATGAGGGGCAATTGAGGCATTACTTTTTTGAGACATTACTTTTCTGAGGCTTCCATTCAACCTATCTCTTCAGCTCTAACAGTCCCTGTCCCACCAGAAGTATTTGTTCCTCACACTGAGGTGCTACAGCAAAGTAGCACCAATAATCTGCACTATTCTTTTTAACCACTGCATTCCTAAGGATTTAATTCATCAAGGCATAAACGCACAGAAATCATTTTACAAAGGGACAAAAATTAATGTTTTTCCCAGCTTTTTGCCACAGCAAGTCATGAAGCAGAACTAAAGCTACTATACGTAGAAAAGGCAAGCAAAGAACAGGAGGAGTGAGACTGATGTTACGCAAGCTGCACTATTGGTTTGCCAATCTGGTAAAAATTAATCAGAGGGCAGAGAGATGAAGAGGAAAAAATGGTATTTTTCTGCCTAATGGTGACTTTCAGCTGCATCAAAGAACAAAAAGTGCACGCAGGCAGAAGCAGGTAAGAGGGCAGCAGGGTTGCGGGGGGAAGACTTCTACTGGGCACTGCAGCAAGTGAATATGTCTAGCCACATCTTCACGTGTTCACATCAAGGCCAGAGCAGTTCTACAAATCATGATCCTCCCCTGAAGCGTGAAAGCATAGCACAGTGACTTGGTAACACATTAACAAGAACACTGCAGATGCTCTGGACTCAAGAAAACCAGTTATAAGCAGTCGTCTTTCTTTTTTATATTTTGTTTAAGATTTTAAAAGTGTTCATAATACCAAAAGTAGTGCATAATACTAAAATACGTGCTTCCCCAATAGAAAATTTAATTACACTTGTTTTTAAAGCCATGTGCCTGTGACATGAAAGCAAAACCACACATTTCTTGATACAGAACAAGCCGAGGTAACATCCTATTGATGGAAATGACTGTCACAAAACTGCAAAATTAACATTGGGAAGGAGAATCATTTTTGCAGAGTCACTGAAATTACAGTGTGCTGATATAATTGCAGATCAGTTCTTTTAACTGTGCTTTGACATATCTGATCTTATTAACAGCCTGCGGCTGGCAGTTAGATAGGACAGAATTTACTGACTTGGTATTTCAACCTGAGAGGCGACAGATTTTGGAATGTTCCACTGGAATTTTCCACGTGACTAGTCTTTGTGGACAAATCAATAAAGATTCTTGTTTAAGTATATGTAAAGACTCTTTGTCCATTTGCCACCCCATCCCAGACAGCACGGTTCCGGCCACATTGCTGCAACAGAAAAACCATTGGCCGCCTAAGACGCCTGGTCCACTTACAACCCCAGACAGCAGGGTTCCAGCCACATTACAACAACAGAAAAACCATTGGTTGCAGTGGTTTTAAGCCTGCAAAAACATGACTAGAATATGCTCAGTTTTCTACATGATGGAACAAATCAATCCTGGGAGCAGCGATTAAGTTCTGTGAAGAAACTGCCAAAATAGGATAAGAATAAACATTAAGAAACAATGAACCACATTATGCAATTTGCAGCTCAGTATAGGACAGATTTTAATAGACTCCCAGCTTCAGATACTAACCAATTTTGCTTTCAGTCACTGAATCATTGTAAAGTAGTTCCATTTGATGTCTTTAAAAAAAAAAAAAAAAGAAACACACACAGTCAAGCTCTCCCTGAGGTTATGAGTCCCCATTCCTGAAATGCACACTTGCTTTCTGCAGCTTTTCTTCCATTCCTTAACATTCTCTCTCTCGCTCTCTCTCTCTCTTTTGTCTTTGGCTTAACTTTACACATAGATTTTTTTTTTACTTTTAATGGTAATAAAAGTAAATACAATGCACCAAGATGTCTAGTTAAGATAGATGCCCGGAGTACGTGAAAACTGTGACTGTTTTCTTAGGAAACAGACAGAACAAAGTGAACAAACAACTGTTTAACACTCGGCCACTGCAGATATGGAACTGGCAGACAGCTGATTAGGATCCAGTAAGCCACTTGGTCTGAGGACCACACCAAAGACTAGATCAGAGTTATAAAACATGCGGCAGTTTTAAGATTCCCCATCCTCTAGCTTTAAAGAAGCTAGAAGCTTCTTTAAAGTAGGTACACAGTAAAAAGTATTATGTAATAGACTTGAAAGGCCTTTTGGTATTGAAAGCATTAGGGCTGAGTGAGAAAAGGAGGGAAGAGGAGGGAGTTCTCCCTCTCTTGGCAGCAGCCAGCCCTGAGATCAGCCCAACCACCTGCAACACTTCACCTGAGAAGTGCCAGAATGAGTTCATCTGAAGCATCTCTGGCTTGGGACAGCTGGAAAGTTTTATTTGTTTACTATCAAATGCATGACTCACAGCTGAAACACTATGTTACAACAGTTAAAGGTCATAACATGCTCTGATTCTCAAAAAAAGACAGACAGATATTAAAATTTAACAGTGCACATACCAACTTCATTGTCAATTGGGAACTCCCACAGTATTCCTTCTTTTGTCCACTGGATCATCTCCTCAAAACCATTTCGGGGAGGCTGTGCAGTTATTGCTGCAATGGCCTTTGCAAATTCCAGATCCCAAATTGTTGGTGAAGATACTAAAAGAGAAATTTTGTAAAGATCTGTCAGCATGCCAAAGACTTCTCACAGGCTAAAACAAAGCCCTATTAACATTAATCTTTATGGAGAATTGTACTTTCAGCTCTGCAAACTTTTCTACCTTAGATGCCAGCATCACCTTCCTCAAATGAGAATTCTCTGTTGAAAGAGAAGTCCATTAAATTCTCAAATGCCTGGTGAAAACATATTCTGAACTCCTATGGGACAATTTCCTCTTAAGCTTTTCACACAGAGCAAGAATTTAGCTTTCCACAATCTTTTTTAATTTTTCTTTTTTTTTGTCTTTCACAAATTATACATAAAACAAACTCTTAACTTGACCGGTCCTCTAGTAGATCTACTACTAAAGAGTCTTGCTTACTACACAGTTTTCAGGTACTTCACAACTATACTTCAGGGAGACAAGCCAATCAACAAACGATAGTAATTCCTTCCCCAACACTCCTAAGCGTTCCAGGTTTTGTTTCTCAGGCTTAAGAAATCCTGACTTCCTATTCTTCTCCCAAAGTCCAACAGTCCCTTTAGGAATGCATCTTTCCTGATGCACATATACACATATATTTATTTGTTTATTTTTCAATCAAAGTGTACTCAAAATGCAGTGGAGTTACTCTAATGGAGTTTCTGCCCCTCCACCCCGGACGACTGGTCATGAGACCAGTCTGAACAGCATCAGTGAAGGGAACAAGCTGTTACTACAGGACAGGGAGAAACCCCTGGGAGTGCCTTGGGCTACTGTCTCATGAGCTGGTCTAAGTCACGCTCCCCCTTGTTTTCTTGTCTCCCCCAGTCATCAATTCACCCTAAGCTCCTTGGAACAGAGATTCTGATGTCAATTCAGATGTAATAGTCCATTTGAAGTGGATCATGGCAAACCAGCTATTATTTCACTACTCATAAGTGTAAGCATCTAGAACTAAGATGTAATTTCATCTTTGACTCAGTGGGTCACAATTCGGCTGAATTTTAAAAAACCTCTGCCCTCCTTAAAAAAAAAAAAAAAAAGAAGAAGAAGAAAGGGCAAGCAGGGTAAGAAGTATTCAGTATTACATATTGAAAAGTGTCTTCATTTTTCATGTTAAATCAGAAGATACTTTTTCAAATTACTTCTTACTTAGCAAGGAAGTTTCCAGAACTATATTCCCTAGCTGCCTAGTTTGATTTGAGAGCTGGCAACAAGAATAAAATACAGATAAAAGACAACATGAGAAACCCTATTAGAATGAAATTATTGTCCACATCTTAAAGAATACCATCTTTTAATAATGCAATTACTAATAAACTTTCTAACCGAAGATATCAGAAACTCACTTTGTCAAGCCTGCAGTAAAAGTGATAAACATTATATTTTCATCTCTGTGAAACAGAAAATACTACTTCTATTTTACGTTAACAGTTATTAATTATTTTTTCAGGATGCCAATTTAATTCCCAGTTAGCATTCAAGTTTTCAAAATAAACATTCAATACGTAACAGAGAACTTGCCCTTCAGCAATGTGTAGACAATGTCTTAACTCATTATCTCCACTAATATGAGCCAAGAAAGTGAAAGCAAATGAATCAATCATTGCATTTATTATTTCCCAAGATTAATACAAATTATTTGTTATGAGGCTTAGTCAATTAGGCAAGTAATAAGCTCCCTGGATCAGAATACACTGTAGAATTCCTTGAGGGTACCTGAAATCAAATAAGGAAACACCACATAAAAAACTAAACACATCTTATTTCTTAATATCTAATTACAAATCAAATAAATTCCACTTCCTCTCTTAAACAAATTGTGCGCATTCCAGTTTTGGGTTAAAAAAGTGCCTCTCAACTTTTTAGCTAGCATGACCACTATGTGCCATTGCGTCTACTTTGGGCTAATGCAAAAAAAAAGGAAAGATTAAGTCTCACTATTTTTACCTGGCTAAATTTAATTCAATGCCAGTTACCTGAAGATCACATTTGTTAAGATAGCGAAGAACAAACACTGCATCATTCACTACGTTTTATGTGTAAAATGGACCAAGTATAAGGAAATTTGCAATCTTAAAAAACTGCAAATTGAATTCCATTCTTATAAGCAACTTTCATAGTCCACCACAGAGATGACTGCATTCAGAAAGCTCATAGCCACATGAAAATATGCAAACTGTCAGACAGTTTAATAAAGAAATTTAGACACTACATATAATTTCCTAACATATAAGAGGAATACTATTTATTCTGCAGGTGCTGGCTTTATATATAGTTCTAAGTCAATGGAGTATCAAGACTTTTTTCCAAAGAACCTCAGAATAGTTCAGAGAAATCAGCTTATTAAAGGCTAGTGCTAACTATGCAGTTTCGTTGTTCAGAAAGAAAAGCAAGGGAGGGAGTTCTTTAAGCAGCTTGTCCATAATTAACACACTCTTAGTTTTACTACAGACAGGGTTTTAGCTAATTCATGTGTGAAAGCCATCCCCCTTACACAGTATTAACACTGTTCCTGCAGAGCTGTGTCATTCAGTCAGCATGAAGGTGGAACATACCTGTTCTGTCACTGGTTTTTGTTTCTATCTTACATGCGCTTTGGCATGTGTATATTCGGTGGATAAGGAACTGGTTGGATGGACATATCTAGAGGGTAGCAGTCAACAGATGTCCAGATGGAGATCAGAGACAATCTGTGTTCCTCACGGGTCCATACTGGGGCAACTACTGTTTATTATCTTCATCAATGACACACAGCAACACTGAGTAGATGCTGCCACTCTACTCTGGTGAGACGCCACCTGGAGTACTGCATTCAGCTATGGAGCCCTCAGCACAGGAAAGACATGGACCTCTTAGAGACAGTCCAGAGGAGGGCCACCAGAATAATCAGAGGGATGGAACATCTACCCTGTGAAGAGAGGCTGAGAGAATTGGGGTTGTTCATTCTGGTGAAGAGGAGGCTCCAGAGAGACCTTATTGTGGTCTTTCAATACCTAAAGGGAGCCTACAAGAATAATGGAGACAGATCTGTCAGCAACAAGCCTGTAGCAACATAACAAGAGGTGATGGTTTTAAACTAAAAAGGGAGATTCCGACTACATAAAAGGAAGAAATTTTTTATGAGGGTGGTGAAACACTGGAAGAGATTGCCTAGAGAGCTGGTAGTTGCCCCAAACCTGGAGACATTCGAGATTAAGTTGGATGGGTCTCTGAGCAACCTAATCCAGTTGAAAATGTGCCTGCTAACTGCAAGGAGGTTGGACTAGATAACTTTTAAAGGTCCCATTCAACTAAAAGTATTCTATGATTCTAAGCATATATGAAGCCCTTTGCATTAGGTAAAGCAAGCTGTCATTTGTCCACCACTTACAGGATCTTTCAAGCGACATATACAATATAAAAAGAAGACCACAAATCAATCACAATAATGGTCTTGGCGTTTTTCTAACCTGCTTATGCTTAGCTACTCATAGAGCACACTTGTTTCCCTGGAATTTCAGCCTCATGCTTCCTTGCCATAAAAGAACGCAGCAGATTTGCAACTTGACCAAATAAGCTATTTGAGCCAAAATACTCATTCTCAAGGCTGGTTTTACGCTTACAGAAGTAAGACTGGCCTTAGTGACAAAAAAGCCAGTTCCACCGTTCGCAGCAGAATGTCCTGATTAGTACAGAAAACACTAATCTATGACACTGCACAGTAGTTTTGCTTACTAAAAATCAGTTACATTAAAGGATTTTTTTTTAGAGGTCTTAAAAGGGGGAAGTTAACAGGTCATAAGTCTCCTTCACAGCAGCGAATCTCCTGATATTCTAAACATTCAGAACTTGGCTTTACTGGGTTTTTCATTATCGAATTTCCACTAACCTGTTTCCAATGCGGTTTCTGTTTCTTTAGAAGCCTTAGTGAATATATTAAGCCTCTTTCCTCCTTTGAGACTTCTATAAACAAAAAACAATATTTAGTATTTCACAACACTTCACAACATTGCCAGATAACAACTTTAAAAGCACAAAATATTCTCATGAACTAACAAATCTCTGGAGAAAAAAAAAATGAGATAGTGACTTGTACTAAAGCCTCAGGCTTTTAACCAGAGAAAGTGTTTCCGACTTTATTATTTGCCTTAACAGAGTTTTCCAAAACATTTCCATGTGAAAGAATGAACATAAATCAAACATAATATTTGCAATAATATTTTATGGAAATATTTAGGAATCTGAACAAAGCTAAGCAATACCAGATCACAATTTTAAAGCTGCAACTAAAAAGTTAATCTAGTCATTTAGAGTTTTTCCTTGTAAAAATATTGAGCAATTCAGGAAGAGAAAAGGCAACAGCTAAATCAAGCAATTCATGCTTTATGGCATAAATACCCTTTTTGGAAGAATACAGTCACCTTCCTTGCCATATACCAAACACTAAGATATATCTGTATGATGTATTTTAAACAGCATCACCTTGCTGCTCTCTTCTGTATATAAACACTAAGCATCTATTTTTAATCATATTTATCTTTAGCATAAGCCTATAACAAAAAAAAAACAACGCACAACCAAAATTATTTTTTTATAAAAGGAAACAAAGAAAAACCAATGCCTTTACTGTACAACTCAATGAACTTTAGAACAAATTATTCTTTTAATTATTCCAGGTTTCATACACTGTGCAGGCACATAATAACTCCTTTATTAGTCTATACTTCTAGATCATATTATTTATATTAAGTTTGAAAAACTTTTGAACCAGCACCTTAAATAAAGTATTTCTCACAGTTAGTCAAGAATCACAGCCTAGTAACAAAATTACTTTCATGTGACTACCAAGTGTCTGATAATGATCCCCAGATTAAAAATATCTATGCAGTGATTCAGCAATTGGTAATTAAGTCAGTTCCCTTGCTCCTCAATTTGGCAGCTTACAGCTAAATGGAAATCCTAGGACAGAAATATTTAAGTTAGGAGGGCTTGATCTAGAATCTTGTTCCACTTCTTCCCTTCAGCTTCCATTTTAAGAAGCCCCGTCATGCACTTTCTACAAGCTTTGCATCAGGAAAAGAAAATACTGCCTGCTGGCATGTTGAAGAGGGTCAAGACCCACACCTCCCTAACACACTTCAACAGTTTGGTAGTTCAAGAACAAGAAAACATTTCGACAAGCAGGCTAAGTTCTGCTAATGACAGGCTACAAGCCACTTTTTTGCATAGTCTGTGTGGCTCAATGTCTGTGTTCCACTTTCTTCCTTATGGGGCATCACAATCCTCTGTTTATGATAAACTGAAACAGACTTCTTGGTCAAAGAATGCTGAATACTGTAAGTTTACTCACTCATAAATTTAAGCGCTTTTTTACCCCTTAGTTATCCAGAGTCTGTCTTCCACATTATCTACACAAATACAAATGAATACCCCCACTTCCAGTCCCTAACCCCAAGAAAAGGGGATTCATTTGCAAATTAAATTAATGATTAGAGAAGTTAATCCTGTTAAAACAGAAACTGCTAGAGAAAGGATATATACTGAGAAGGAATGCAAAGATGAGCTACCATGGGAAAAAACAAAATACCACAGACAAGAAAGCATACCTTACAAGAGTTAAAAAAAAAAAAGACATTCCTTAATTCATTAAGAAATAAACTGGCCAAATAAGCCAGCAGCAAGATAAATTAAAGGAACAGCCGGAAATCATTATGTTAATTATGAAGTCAATTTCATAATATCACAGACAATATGATTATATGATTCTACGTTTCAAATCCAGAAATCAGTTTCAGAATGAGTTATCAGTTGCAACAAAGAGGTAAAAAAAACTTTAAAACCCAATTTTAAAATCCAACAAAATGGATAAAACTTATCTAAACAAGGAACACTTACCAAAGTTTTCCATTAGATGAAAGTAAGCCTTTAAAGTTTCTATTTCCAAGAAAGTTGAGAAAGTGTAGTAAAATTGCATTATCCATAAGTGAGAGTAATTTAAACTTGTTAAAACAAACAACTGCATTTCAGTACCAAGTGTTTTTAATTACCTTAAAGTTAATATTAATAGAGTGTGCATTACTTGATTGGCTGGCTAACATTAACTAATGTGTTCTCACAGAAGTTTATTTCAATCCTAACAGCACTTTTCTTGAAAAATACTTAAGTAACTTCTTTGAGCTCTGAAGTATCATGGTAACACGAGTGTGTACAATTAAAAATATTTTACATCAGTCATTTTTTTGCACAGTCCTTCAACTGGAAGAGAACACAACAAAATTACCTTCTGGAGTCAAAAGACTGAAGTGACGATCTTCTACGCCTGAGCCCCTGACCATCTTCATCCAAGTCCAAGGAAACGCGATTGGATATCCTCGCACCTCTCTGAGCCTGTGGCTGCCTTTTAACTGCCATTTCCGAAATAACATTACTGAAATTAAAAATATGAATGTAAAAACTCAATGAATTGACAAAGCAAGGAATTTCGTCATGTGTACTAACCAAACACTCTATTCTCAATTGGTTTCATAAGCTTCTATAAGAGATAATTAATTTTAGATTCCTCACAAAATTGCACACATTTTCAGGTTATCAAACATTCAAGTCTTACTTTTTAAACTAACTCAGTTGTTACATTCGATATGGATTAAATGAAAAGTTCCATTTTAGCCTACTGAATCTACAATGAACACTTTCTTTGAATTTATTTAGTTTCCAACTAAAAGACAAGTTTCATGTATCTGCATACCAACATTCAAAGAGCATGTTTGGCATGTTTTGCTTAAATAAATGAGGAATTTCCCTGGATACAAGGAATACACTGAAATAGGGAGGTAAAAATCACCACTTTTTGGACATGAATCAACACTGCCCAGCGACAGGGCTGTGCAGCTGCAGACCAAAAGGAAGCTTGCCCTTCACACATCAGCTGACAGGGGTCAATCAGCCTTCCTAATAAGTAGGTCACCTTTCCTGATCCACTGCAAGCTGTTGCATTGCGTAACCATATTACAGCATTAGCGGACCACATCTTCCTTTGTAATTCTGTAGCCAAAATCACACTCAAAGAGCAAATGCTCTGATCTCTTCTGTAGCGGTCTGCAGTTCATTCTGAACACAAAGGGCAAAATAAACCACCTTTCTGCCTCTGCTGATTAGCCCCCCTTAACTGATAAGTATGTTGGTTGGTGAAGACCAAGCTGATAATTCTCCCTTGCAGATACCCTTTCCTCCCAATCACTTCTAGTAACATGCAGTCATCCAAAACTGCAGTGCTCAAGTTTCAAGAAAAAAACATGATCTAAACAAAATAACCAACCCCAAAAATAGGCCAAGTCAAAATTACTGCATGTCCATCTTATGAAATTCTGAAATTCTGAATTAAGCTCCACCTATGGCCTTGGCAGGTTAAGTCAAAAAAGATATTTTTATTAACAAGAAATACTTCTGAAAATTTGTATAAGCTAATTGCCACATCAACATAGTAGGATTTTGTCTTCGGTCTTAGATATGATTTCAAATGCCAGAAAAGAATAGCACTTCACTTCAAGTGCTTACTCTGAAAGCAAGGCATCTGAAAACATGTTCTAAATCATTTCATTTTAATTTTAAAAGAAAAAGTTATCTCAGGTTATCTAGAAATTACTCAATTAAGTGCCTACTGGAATTAGTGAGCTGGTGTTGGGCAAGAGGTTTGACACACTTGTAAGGGTCAAGGGGACACAATTCCCAAAGTCAGTCACAAACGGCCCAGTCCAACTGCTTTGTTGGTTGTGACCTGCAAGGCTGGAGTATTCCCCTGCTGCAGTGCGACAGGCTTCTTCAGCAAAGCTCTTCTCACAGACGAGCTTCATTTATTTGTGGTTTAGCCCAGTAGGTCTGGCTACTAAGCTATCAAAACATGCAGTCGATAGTATCATATTCTCATCAGGAAATCCTAATGTCACCCTGTCACTGGTATGCAAACACTTCTGGCAGCAACATTCACCACTCCATCATTAAAAGTGTCCCTGTGTTATCTAAAAATAAATCTACAAATGTGTTTTTAGCGTCTTTGCTAATGAAAACCATCAGATTACAAACTCATATTCCAACCTCTGCGTACCTACAGTGGTTGAGATATATAATATTACCTCACATCACAACATGAGCTTAAAAAATAAGCTCCTAGATAACTCTGCCTTCCACAAATGAGAAGAGGTAATGCTTTTGTAACAAGCACAGATTTTTTTTTGTCCTTCCTGATCACCAATCAATAATTATAACTCTAAAAACAGAGGTCCAAGGAGCTCTGGATACATTTTAGCGTAAGCTCTGAATTACTTTATTTCTTCTTCACCCAAACCAGGAGCTGAAATTTCAACTCGGCCACTGTTTCTATTTTGGTATAGTGCTGTTGTAATTTCCATTGAATGAAACTTCATCCCACACTAAGAAAAATAAATTTCTGCATCGTTAATATTTTCCCTTCCTAGTGAACATGCTGTCCTCGCTCTGTCTACAAAACAAGGTGATGAGATGACTGCATACAACAGTGACCTCTGGAGGCCACACCACAATCCTGGAAACAAAAATGCTAGTGAGAACCAAGAGGTGCAGACAGCATACAATTTATTTCATACCCTCACAAATCCTAATAGGATCATCCCAAATTTTTTGGAGTTGAGCATTATACAGCCCTCCAGCAAGTGAAGGTATTTAATTTGTAAATAGTTTTATATATATATATTTATCTAATATTTATTAGCTTTGAAAATTTGTTGGCATATTACATGCAAAACTATCATGGCAAAAAACAGTTAAACTGCCCATAATCTCTTGCTGTAAAATAACAATCAACACAAAATAATCACATATGAATAAAATTAATTGCTTTCTAATATATGAAAAGCATTTTAGTGCCTTCTGCTGGGCTTTTAAAAATCAACAGTTTTAACACTGATCAGAATGCGGAAAGCATCAAATTAACCTCAAGGTCTAACTGTGAAAGGTTACTATTAATCAAGTTCTCAGTCACAAAAATCAGCAGGAGTTGTTGGCCTTTCTAAAAAACTCACTCATTGATAGTTTCAAACTTGCATCTACCTATTAACAAAGAAAACCAAACTTTTACTGTTTATCTTCATCAATAACATAGACAGTAGGATCAACTGCAATCTCAGCAAGTCTGCAGATGAAGCCAAGCTGAGTGGCACAGCTGACACACCTGAGGGGTTGGATGCCATCCACAAGGACCTGGACAAGCCTGAGAAGTGGGCCTGTGGGAACCTACTTCTCATGAGGTTCAACAAGGCTAAGTTCAAGGTCCTGCATCTGGGTCAGAGCAATCCCTGTTATTAATGGAGGCCAGGAGATGAAGGAACTGAGGGCAGCCCTGCAGAGAAGGACTTGAGAGTACTGGTGGATGAGAAGCTGGACGTGAGCCAGCAATGTGCACTCGCAGCCCAGAAAGCCAACTGTATCCTGACTGCATGGAATGAAGCGTGACCAGTAGGTCAAAGGACGTGATTCTGCCCCTCCACTCTACTCTGGTAAGACCCCACCTGGAGTACTGCACCCAGCTCTGGAGCCCGCAGCACAGGAAAGACATGGACCCGTTAGAGACAGTCCAGAGGAGAGCCACCAGAATGATCAGAGGGATTGAACATCTCCCCTGCAAAGAGAGGCTGAAAGAGGTGAATTGTTCATTCTGGTGAAGAGGAGGCTCCACAGAGACCTTATTGTGGCCTTTCAATTCCTAAAGGGGGCTTGTAAGAAAGATGAGTACAAACTTTTTAGTAGGGCCTTCTGTGATAGACAAGGGGTGATGGCTTTAAACTAAAAGAGGGGAGACTGAGACCAGATACAAGGAAGAATTTTTTTTACAATGAGAGTGGTGAAACACTGGTATAGGTTGCCCAGAGAAGTGGTAGATGCCCCCATCCCTGGAAACATTCAAGGTCAGGATAGATAGGAGTCTGAGCAACCTGATCCAGTTGAAGACGTCTCTGCTTACTGCAGGGCACTTGGACTAGATGACCTCTTAAGATCCCTTCCAACACAAACTATTCTATGATACTATGATTCTTTTAAGCATATAATAAACAACAGTAACATCTATTGCCAGGGACAAGTAAGTTAGTTCACAAGGCTGCCTCAGGGAGTAGAACTTGCCAACTCAAATCAGAGCAAGCCAGCCATGACATTCCAAGCCAACCAAAAATGCTTTGTTTGGTTGAGGGAAATGTATTTTCCTAACCATAGTGATTCATCCACAAGCATGTTCTAAAATATTGTAACAGCACATCCTAACTCAATGACCAACCTCATAGCGGCACTATATAGTTGCAGGGACTTCAGCTTCTAAATTTCTGAAGAGCTTAAACTTGCTTCCAGATGAAAAAAAGCCCTTTTCCTTAAGACTACAACTTCCTTAGATGTCTGCCTCCTTCCAGAGTAGCCACAGCCAGTTAAGTGCTTCAGGGAAAGTGCAACAGGTGCTGAGGAGAGTGAGCCCTTGTTGCCAGTAGGCAGACCAACCACATTTAGAGAAGAGTACACGTACCTCAAGAAATACATACAGCCCATATGAGGTTAGCCACGGCATGTATTAGCTCCGTCTGAATCAGTACAGCCCTCCAACGTCTCAACAGGAACTGAAATAGGTTCCAGTTACATTGAAGTTGGTCACCCACAGCCAACACCATTATTAAGACATTCGTGTGTTCTGCCCTTCTGAAAACACCATTGACAGAGATGGAACAACCTCACTGGTAATTAATAGCTTAATGAACATATTGTTTATATAAAATATTCCTTTTTTCTGCTCCTTACATTAGTGTCTCTTAGTTTTTTGGTGATACTGCACACAAAATCAAAGAAAAATGCAGACACACATTGATTTTACATTAAACAGCCAGACCTCTAACCTTTAAAGTGATTCACTCTAGCTTCACAAGCCTATGAAGAGATAAGCTTCTGTGGAGTTCTCAAGATGTCCTCTATTCAGGGTGAGAGGACATTATGAAAATGGAGCACTCACATAGCCTTTGGAGATGCTTGCAGGCACTACCATACTTCCTCCTAAAACACACTTCATAGAATCACTTCATATGTTTGAAGAGAATTTCATTCTGTTCTCCACAACCCTCATTAGTGCTCTCGGTAGAGAGAATCATACAGGCTAAAAGGGAAACTTACAGTTTCTCCCCTTTACCTTCACAACCTCTGAGAAACAAACAAACAAACAAATTAACAGTTATTCACCAAATACTGTGCTTCCCAATCTATTTGCAAACGTCTAACTTGACCTATTTGCAAGTGTCTGTTACAGTCTTCCTTAGTTTTCACTCACATAAAGGGCAGACACCAGCCACAAACATCATTAGTTTCTTGACTAATGTTTGCAGCTCATTGATAGAAATACAAAGCAGATCCTTTACTGACCTCTAGAGCAACCTAAAAATAGTAATTCATTGGTAAAAGTTAAACCCTGGTTTGGGACCAAGTCATTTTCACAGACGAAACTAAAATTGAGATAAGAAGCTTGCAGTTCACAATGCAAACAATGACAATAAAAGGGTTCACATTCCTATTTTGCTGAAGATACAACTTTCTGTTTATTTCAGTGTTTCACCTAGACTTAATGACTTACTTTCTGAGTATTCACCTGAACACTAGCCAGAATAAAAAATAAGGGAACGAGAAGATCTGTCTTTAGCCATCATCCAAAAAAGCAGTATGCACAACTCTTTCAGTTTCCACACAAATGTTTCTCATCTGTTTGAAAGCCGCACTGGAAATGGAGCTAAGCCAAGAGATGAGTTCCTTGGGTTGACTGGAAAGTTTTGAAAGGAAGGGTGGGGCTATAAACAGCGCTGCTCTAGTTCAGTTCTGCAGAGTCGTCATGAAAATTCACCAGTCCAGACAGAACGTCTGAAACATTTACAAATCCATCCATTGTGCAAGAACTTCGGAAGCTGGGGGGGGGGAACCCAAAACCAAACAAACCTGTTATTTTGCTAGCCTGTCAAAGAAAGTAATGATCCTGGGCAGGAAAACAATTGCATTTCTGCAAAACCATTTTAAAACAAGGACAGAAAAATTTAGGGAGTTTGGCAGAACCAGACCAATGAAGCTTCCATTATTCATTACTTTCAAGTATAACCTGTCCACACGTATCTTTCAGGGCCACCTTTCCAACACTGAATCCAGTCGCCTTCAAGACAACATTGCAAAATCAGAATTTTTAGTATTTCCAAGAATAACATTCAATATACGAACCGTAGGTTAACAATTCCCCCCTTTTTCTGTTTATCTGTGGTTTCTTCATGTCGTCTTAGTTGTGCAAGTAGTTCTGATTCTGTCTGTTTCTTGTTGAGCGGTAGGGAAGATGCAACTGCAGCAACTGCCTCCACCAGTTCTGGATTTAAAGGTTTGCCTCTGTAAGAGACACAATAGACAAGGACACACGAAAAAATAAAAGCCTTAATATATTTAAATTGTCACTTCTGTGCTGTCATTTTGTCTTAATAACTCAGAAGTTATAGCTACACATTATGCCAAATAAGGGTGCAGGTGGCCAGCGGGAAGGCTAGGTTTGCCTGATGTTGCACTAATTATCAGCTGCTAAATGACACTGACAAAATGTTGTACTCAAGTGGCCAAAGTGCACAGGCAGCACAGACCTGCAAGAATATAAATGAGACATGGTCGGGAACCATCAGTGAGTCTTGACAAATGTCATGTCATTTCTAATTTTGGGTTTGGCTTTTTTTTTTTTTTATTTTCCTCA